>BQNB010081738.1:0-20841 GCA_026074375.1 Tanacetum coccineum
CTGACGTAGTCACTTCATTGTCTTGATGCCGTCACAAAGACCGTCGGGATTTACTAAGACGTGACAAAACACCTTCAAAATTACACTTTCTAGGCACTTTTGGTGAAGGTGTCACGAAGCTGACAACATGACTTTTTGTCTTGTTTCTTCTTCAAGTCGAGCCCAAGTCAAGTGTATTTCATCCAAGTGCTTTCCAAATGCTAAAAACACAAAAAGAAAGGATTGCGTACAATAATCGGGCATATTTGCATGATTTTAAGGGTTAAATAACCCCGAAAAAGTATATAAATGACACATCATCAAATATCCTCACACTTAGGATTTGATTGTCCTCAAGCAAATGACCATTTCTACCTAGTAATACTAAAGTCAAAGGCATTTAACTTACTAAATAAAACTAGTTTATCGCACAACCGGTTCGACCTTATTATAAAAGCACAAAAATTATACACTAAAACCTCACATAAGTGTTTGTATTCTCTCATCTCTCGGGTTTATACATGATATATAACAAAATAGGAAGCGGAAAAAATTCAATCACTACCTGTCATAGCATATAGACTACCATAAGCTTGGTAAAAGGTCAAACCTCCATAAGCTTGGTAAGCACCTAGAATTCACTATCAAACAGGTATTTACAAAGGTTTGTAATGATAGGCGAAGGGTATGGAAAACACAGTAGGGGATAACAATGGACATTTTACTGATGGCAAGTTAATCATCTACAACACCAAATTTATACAACAACACAACAAAGTGTATAGAAAATTTAGGTTTGCAAACTCCAAAAAGTTTTTCACAAGGCCAACAACAGGTAGTTGTACTTTAAAATTAAAAATCATGAGCAAACAACCATAAATGATACAAAATACATAAAATCAGCAAATTCAACAGATATCGGACTCCAAAAGATATCAGCAAGCACAAAACATGCTAAGATGATACAAACTATATAGAGTTGGCAAGCACGACTACGTTTTAGATTGCAAAGCATACTACAAAATATAAAACATGATAAGATTTGTGTGTTTTGTTTTCAAGCTCAATTTATACAACAATACATCCGACTCTGGAAATAAAAAGATGACTCTTTTTCTAATGAACATCATTTACTTAATCTGTAGTTACGACCATAAATCGGAAAAATATGACAAAGCAAAAGAGATTTCACAATAGGCAACAAATGATAACATGTGTGTATTGTCTTTACAGACCTACCTTATACAACAACACAACAAAATTCAAAAATAAATATTGATTTTCATTTCAAATTAACAGCAGTTATAAAACCATTTAGCAATTCTTGAGAAAACAAAAAATAATAATTTGAAGTGTTCAACAAATCAGAAATATATAAAATTAGCAACAGAACCACATATAAGCTTTAAAGCATATTACACATCGATTACAACCACAGATAATGCATACAGAGTAATGCGAGCACACAAAGTAACCTTATAAAATTATCACATGTTAAGATTTATGCATCAATAAAGATATTACGTTCTTTTGATACCATTTTATGTCTAAAAATTAGACTATAGTTTTATCATTTTATGCCATACGATTTTTCAAACCCTTGTGTTTTCAAATTCACTATTACGGCAGGACAAACGTGTTGGTGCAACATTGACTAGGATCTCCTTTATATTTTAACGGTGACAAATAAATGTTTGCAAAACATAAAATATCAAACGATAGCCAAAATTCGTAAAAATGGATTTGCAAATCTGGTGTACTAGGCACGCTTCAGCGCCAGATTTCCTCGTACCCGACATATGTGAAAACTTCAATAAAGGTATGTGTATGATATATGAGGATTTAGGAACGCTCCAAATGATGTTTATACTTAGAGAGGAGCAAAAATGAATCCTCCTGTTTTTCAACAAAACGCCAACTCAAATCTTTTATCAAACGCCTCTAGCCAAGGCCAAAGCTTCTTTCTAAACCTAGTACGATCATATTTTCACCATACCATCAAATAAAAGTATTCAATTGACCTTAATCCGGATTTACAAAATTTACGTTGTTCCTAATCACGTAATGGGTTTTACTTCCTTATTGGTCAAACTAAGTCAAAGGTAACTTTGCGTAAAGAATCCTTTCCCGTTATTAGATATGCTTTACTTGAGATAAAAGCACTAAGCTTGTTTGCATCAAGATGATTAATGATCAAATCCATTTTGTTGATTATCATGGATTAAGTCTAAGTGACTAATTAAGTTTGTGGTATTTGGAGGTTAATCATGCTTTGAGTTTTCTCACCTCCTTACCTATAAATGTTTTACAAACTCACACATGTATTCCTCATATGTACAAGAAGACTTACAAACTCCCACACCTCTTCTTACAACACTTCATTACCATACTTCCCTTTGCACATTCCTTACTAATTATTTGTGGTTAATATCTTTTCTAACAAATGGTTTAAACACTCATTCTACACCAATCCAATAACACATCTTTCCTAATCCTCTTGTTTTACCCTCCTTCCCCAACTATTGATGATAATCCTTCACACACTCTAAACACTTCTTTCTTAAACTATCCTATAATCACATATGCCCACTCTTTCCTTTTATTGGCAATGTGATTATAAACCCAAATCAATCTTTTGATTTCATCCTAAACATCATCACCTTCATACTTCTCATCTTCAAACCTTCTTCATGTCTAAACTCTTCTTCACATAAACCTTTCACAAATAATACCCACGTGGGACAACTCACATTCCCTTACACAATGTACCATTCTTATACTTGTTTTTTTATATTGTCTTCTTGTTCCCTTTCTTTCCAAATATGGCTTCTCACCTACCCATCAAACTTTATCACCAACATATGTCTACTATTCACCTTCTTCCTTATAACCATTTGAATGTCGCACACATCTATGTTAATAATCCAATTTACCACACTCTTCACTTCTCATTGTTTCTCAAACAAACACAACTAACACACTTTCATCACTACCCTTGATCAAGCCATCTCATGAATCCAAACTCCCTTATTCTATTCTCAACCATTGAATTAATGCTTCATCTCAAACAAACACAACTCCTATCATAAACATTCTATTCTCACTCACATAACAAACACAACTCTCTCATCACCCTTGATCATGCCACTTAACCAAGTGTAATTTTCTCATCTCAACCCTCCATTTAAAATGAGCTCAAAAGGATACTTTCTATTACATCAAGTCATATCATGAAAACTCACACACAACTCATCATTTCTTATCCAACATGTGTGTTATTGAATTTGAAATTCAAATTTTTAATCTTCCCCATTTTTTGCCAAGCAAAGAATATTCCAAGAATATTCTCTTGGTTCCTAACTAGCCCTTTTTATCTTTAGTTGGATCCTAACTAGGCTAGTTACATATTTGAGGAATACCCAAATGCCCCTTTTTGGTAATTCTTTTCTCTCTTTACTTTATCGAATAAGCAAAACGATTTTAATACTTCACAAACGTTCTATCAAATGGCTATTTGAGTTGGTTGACCTTGAGCATAAGAATAATTGAAATGTTATAGCGTGAAGTACAATTGGAGGTTTAACAAGTGCGGGTAGTTAAAACGCCAAGTCCCGAAGAATTTATCTTCAGGAATTTAACGCGCTGGCCATACGCTAGCGCGTGGGTAGCGTGCCAGACACGAATTTTTTTTACACAATTTATGCTCCTTGGCCTATAAATACCTCACCTGGCCTTTGTATTCCTCACTTCTTTCAAAAATTCTTTCTTCTTTTTTCTCTTCTCTAACCCTCTAAGTCTAAACATTCAAGTGTTCTTAATCTTCTCCTCTATCACATCTTCGTAAAAGAGCCACACAAGTACCTAATCCATACTTGTGTGTTTTGTTGAGGGTCTTCTTTCTCATACCCTTTCTTTAGAATCGAGTCTCTAGGCTAGGTTAGGACTTGGTTCAACAATCTATCTTTTATTTCAAACTATCGAGTTGTAAGGGAAATCTTGTATCCGTAGGATCATGCCTAGATCATTGGGGGTCTAGTTGGGGTTTGGTAAGCTTTCAAGGCGATGTCTTTAGAGTTTATAGTTTAAATCGAATCACGGGTTCTTAGGGGTGGATTCCGAGGGCAGAATACCGTTGGTAGTAACTCTTTTTTATGAGTGCCGATCTTTGAGCATATCGGTGGAGTTAATTGTAATACGGTTTGTAGTCCACCATAAGGATTATACTAGTAGAGTATCGAAGTCATGGATTCGCAACTGGACCTACGGAAGGACTAAACCCCCTTCCCAAACCAGTACATATCGTGGTGTATCTCTTTCTCCTTTTCTCTCTATCTACTTATTGTTCTCGCCGCAGAGTAGATTTGCACACCACTCGACTCTTTCAAGACTTCAAGTTTTATAAACTTTGAAGAAGTTAAGAAAATCATATTCACCCTCCCTCTAATGTTCTACAATTAGTATCAGAGTAGTTTACTCAAGTTTTTAAGAGTTAAATCCTTCTCGAGAAGTCTTTTTAAGTTGAAAACTTCTTTTTCAAAAATTTGAAATCCTAACTCCGATTTTTGAAAAAGTTGAGTAAAGATCCATGGCTCAAGAGAACTATGTTGAGGGGTGTTCTATGCAAAGACCACCTTTACTAGAACATGGGTTTTGCTTTTGAAAGCCCACTTTGAGACTTACGTAAAGGCCAAAGATATTAACTTGTGATAAGTCATTCAAAACGGTGATTTCTACTATGAAGTTGAAGACTCAGAAACAAAGTTAATGAATGAATCGTCGTATAAACTTCTTAAAGATTATCAAAAGAAGAAACTTAGGAAGAACAATGAAGCCAAGATGACTCTTTACAATGCTTTTCCCCGAAAAGAGTATGAAAGAGTATTCATGTGTAAACCCGCCAAAGAAGTATGGCATACACTCATCATCACTCACCAAGGAAATTCACAAGTTAAGAATTGCAAGATTTATCTTCTCACTCAAGAATACGAGAAGCTCGCAATCTCAAAGAAAGAAACTATTAATAGCGGCTTCATTCCAACTAGAAAGGAAAGGCCTCAAAAAGAAAGTCTGATCGTGGGTCTAAGAGAAAGGCTAAATCTGAGATTGCACCTACAAGCGATCCAAATGAATCAGTGTGCTTCTACTGCAATACAAAGGGGCATTGGAAGCATAGCTGCCTAAAATATATGAAGGACCTCAAAGTCAGAAAGGTCGAAAAGGGTAGTCACCCAGGGTTGTTTATGATCGAACTCCATAATACTATAACTTTGGATTCGTGGGTCCTGGATACAGGGTGTGGTACTCACATTTGCACTATTTTGCAGGGTCTAAAGGAAAGTAGGAGGTTGAAGCATGGAGAGCTCAACTTAGTCATAGACAACAGGAAAATCACGCATGTGACAAGGATTGGAAAGTACGAGGTCATGCTAAAGTCTGGAGTTAGAATAGATTTAAATAATTGTTGTTATTCGTCAGAAATGATAGGAAACATTATTTCATGTCATACTTTGTTTAAGGATGGTTATAAATTTTCATTTAATAATGAGAATGGAGATATTTTGGTTTATTCAAATGGTTATTTTATGTTTAAAGCTTCTCCTTGCAAAGGCATATGTGGAAAACTAAAAGGGGGGTTGAATAGTTTACCGCTTTTTAATTTAATATTTATGTTTGTTTATAAAAACTTAGATTTGACTTTTTGCGAATTCAAAACTTGCACAATATGAACAATATAAATAAGTAGAAGCAAATAAAAGATAAGAGTTGGAGAGATCAAACCACAACACAAGGATTTATAGTGGTTCGGTTACGAAGCTCCTCTTCGGCCTACTCCACTCCCCGAGCACCTAACTCGAGAGTTTTCTTCACTATGTCAACAAGCTCCTTTATGGCGGAGAAAACCGTACACAACGTTGCTTATATCTATTTCCGACACTAAGCTAGATGTCGAGTTCTAATCTTAGCTAGAACCAATCTATCACAACACAACTTCACAATTTGTTCACGACTTCACAACTTCACGACTACTTTACAACTTCACTACACAACTTAGCTTCACACCTTGAACACAACTACACAACTTCTTCACACCTTCACAACTTCACACCTTCACTACTTGTCCTCACCACACTACTTATGTCACAACTAACTAACACTACTAGAAAGGATCACCAAGATCCAACTATACTTACAACAATCACCAAAACCTAATAACTACACAACTTTACAAGATTTACAAATGATTTACAAGATAGGGTGTGAATGCAATAAGATTGCAATATATACTTAGGTTGTAATACTTCTTCAATTAATGATGGAAGTATTCTTCTCTTGCACTTGAGGAATTGAGCTTGGATTACTTGGAAACAAAGCTTTATGATTTGATCAAATGATTTAGAGAGATGTTATGGCTTGTTTTCGAACGGAAAAAATGAGTGCAAAAGGTGAGAAAATTTTGGGAATAGTCCATATTTATAGGAAAACTGGAGGATATGCGGTAGTCTATGGCCGGTCCCCTTAATAGTGTGCCGGCCCCACTTATAATAAGGGGGCCAGTCCCATGTATTTAAGGGGGCCGCCCATTTACAGACGCTCCCCTTTTTGTCCTATTCAGGAGGTGTTTACTGGACTTTTCCTAGCCGTTTTAGTTTCGAAAATTTAAAATTCAAAATGTTTATTTTGAATAAAAACATTTCTTTTAAATGTCGAAAATGTATTTGAGATGTATATAAAAATGTTTTACAACATTTTATAAAAGTTTGAGGTTGAGTAAAAATTTCCTTTGATCATAAAATGCATATAAGCATTAATTTATTCATACCTTTAAGTATTTAGATGTTGAAATGAGAATTTACCTCCTAATTACATGTTTACGTTAATTTTACGTTGAACGTTATTATATTTTGTGTATTATCAATAACGTAACGATGTTAAAGATATAATAATATTTTTTAGCATTATATTTATCAACAATCTGCCCCTTTTTGACACTGAATACAAAATTGTAACTCATTAAATGTAAAATTATTTTACTCTCTCTCTCTGGAAATTAGTGAGTTTCATGTCATTTCTCCCCCTTTTTGTAGAATCAAAAAGGCATCGTCGAGGATTGCTAGTAAAATCGACGGAATAAATGCTCCCCCTTGATGTGTGCTCCCCCTTGTTCGAGGGCACCAAGGAATCGAGCTATGGTTTCTTGGCTACAAAAACGAGTTAGAACAACACAACTATTTCTAACATGTAGCAAAGAAAGAAAAATATGACAAGAGCAAGCAAGCATCAAAGCAAAGAGAATACTCATTCATAGATAAGGCAATGTGAGCAAACCACACACAAGCATGACTATAAAAATATGTTGCCCAAGTTAACCATTCTTGGGTCTTGTAGGAAAGCACATAGTTTATGTAGGCCGTACCTTGTGAACGCGGACCAAGGATTGTTTTAAAAATCATAGGAGTTTTGAAAGTTTGGTTGAACGCTCTAAGGTGTTTTAGCCTTTGATTTGGGTAGGAGTTTTCTCTCCTTTGGATGGTGCTAGGTTGATGATACGAAGACCTTTGGTTGTTGTAAAAATTTCTTCTTCTTGAAGAATGGTTATTTTAAAAAGAAGGTCTTCGAGCATATGAGTTTGATGGTCTCATATATGGTGTAGGTAGAAGAGTCCTAAGGTAAACTCGAGGTCGTGTGTATCCAAATCCATTGTGAGAGCCCGAGTGATGTCTTTGGTGTATTGTTTCCACTCTTCCAATGGGTGCTTGATGACCTCGAGTGTTTGCAAAATGAGTTTGAGGGACAATGGGCTTAATAAAGCTAGTTGACGCAATTTCTTTTTGACTTTGTTTTACAAACACTATTGGTTTGTTTGGCCTTACGAAAGTGGTTTTATCATTTTTTGAAAATCCAAGACCTTCCTTATCTTGGGACAATTTTTGACGACTTAGCATATCGTCTAAAGCAATGCTACTTGATTTAAATTTTGAAAAACTCAATGCCTCATCTTGGAGTTTATAAACATTGAATTTTAAAGAGTCAACCTATTTGGTGAGTACATCATAAGTTTTGCAAGGTTCAACCACCTCTTTATCATTTGCAAGTTTTTTTACTTCCATTTGAAGATCACTGATTTTGCTTGAAAGTTTTGAATTCTCATTTTCAAGAGATCGTTTTTTTAAAGTTTTTTAAATGTTTTAGCAAAATCTTTGTTAAACTTTAGGAGTTTCTCATTCTTCTTTTTCAAATCAATAATATTTAAATCATTAATTGAACTAGATGGTTTGGATACTACCTCCTGTGAGATGATCGCCATGAGACATGTTGCGTCATTTTGATGTTCGTCGCCGTCTTCACTATCGCTCCATGCTCCTCCTATGAAAGCCTTGTTCTCCTTCGGCTTTCTACATTCTCTAGCAAAGTGGCCTTCTATTCCGCAATTGTAGCATGCTCCCTTTTTCTTTGAGCTTTTACTACCTTTATCCTCGAAGCTATTACCGCGCCCTTTACCGAACCGATTTCCATTATTACCAAATCGATTTCTGCGTCCGAACCGATTACCCTTGCGGAAAAACTTGTGAAAGTTCCTAGCTAACAAGTTGAATTCTTCGGCTTCTTCCTCATCTACGTCTTCATTGCTTTTGCCTTGACTATCACTATCATCACTAGTTTGATCCCTAGTGACTTTATCTTTGAGAGCTAATGACTTAACCTTTTCTCTGTAGTAGAAATATTGAATGCAACTCCGCATCGTTATCCAAGACCATTTCATAAACATTAAGGTTTCCAATTAGCTCATCAAGAGGAAGTGATGCCAAATCTTTGGCTTCTTCAATGGTCGTCACCTTGGCTCTCCATTTCAATGAAAGAGCACGAAGAAACTTTCTCACGTGATTCTTGCTTGAGTAGTCCGGATCTAAAGATTTTAGACTAGTCACAATGGCATTAAATCGAGTGAAGCCGCTATCAATAGTTTTTTCATTAGAGATTGAAACTTCTTGTATTCTTGAGTGAGAAGATCAATCTTGCAATTCTTGACTAGTGAATTCCCTTGGTGAGTGATGATGAGTGTGTGCCAAACCTCCTTGGCAGTTTTACACATAAAGACTCGCTCATACTCTTTGTGGGGTAGAGCATTGTAGATGGTCATCTTGGCTTCTTCATTCTTGCCAAGTTGTTTCTTCTCGATATCCTTAAGAAGTTCATACGGCGTTTCTTTCATCAACTTTGTTTCTTCGAAGTAGAAATTGCCATTTTGGATGACTTGCCATAAGTCAATGTCTTTGGACTTAACGTATGTCTCAAAGCGGGCTTTCCAAAAGCAAAAGCCATTAGGTTCTAACAAAGGTGGTCTTTGCATAGAACACCCCTCGACGTAGTTCTCTTGAGCCATAAATCTTAACTCAACTTTTTCAAAAATAAGAGTTAGGATTTCAAATTTTTGAAAAAGAAGTTTTCAACTTAAAATGACTTTTCAGGAAGGTTTTAACACTGAAAACTTGAGCAAGCTGCTCTGATACCAATTGTAGAACCGTAAAGGGGGTGAATACAGTTTTCTTGACTTCTTCAGAGTTTATAAAACTTCAAGTCTCAAAAGAGCCGAGTGGTGTACTATACTACTTTGCAAAGTGAACAATAAGTAGATAGAGAGAGAAGAAGAGACACCATGATATATACTGGTTCGAGAAGAGGGTTTAGTCCTTCTGTACGTCCAATTGCGAATCCACGACACCAATACTATTCCTAGTATAATCCTTATGGTGGATTACAAACCGTATTACAATTTAACTCCACCGACTTTCAACAAAGTTCGACGCTCACACAGAAGAGTTACTACCTACGGTATTCCGCCCTTGGAATCCACCCCTAAGAACCCGTTATTCGACTTAACCTATAACTCTAAAAAGCCTTCCCCTTGGAAGCTTATCAAACCCCAACTAGATCCTCAATGATCTAGGCTTGATCCTACGGATACAAAACTTCCCTTACAACTCGATTGTGTACAAAGATAGATTGTTAAACCAAGTCCTAACCTAGCCTAGAGACTCGATTTTAAAGAAAGGGTATGAGAAAGAAGACCCTCAACAAAACATACAAGTATGGATTAGGTACTTGTGTGGCTCTCTTGCGAAGATGTGTGTTCTTCAATAGATGATAGAGGAGAAGATTAAGAACACTTGAATGTTTAGACTTAGAGGGTTAGAGAAGAGAAAAAAGAAGAAAGAATTTTTGAAAGAAGTGAGGAATACAAAGGCCAAGTGAGGTATTTATAGGCCAAGAAGCACAAATTGTGTAAAAACAATTCGTGTCTGGCGCGCTACCCACGCGCTAGCGTATGGCCAGCGCGTCAAATTCCTGAAGATAAATTCTTTGGGACTTGGCGTTTTAACTACCCGCACTTGTTAAACCCCCAATTGTACTTCACGCTATAACATTTCCATTATTCTTATGCTCAAGGTCAACCAACTCAAATAGCCATTTAATAAAACGTTTGTGAAGTATTAAAATCGTTTTGCTTATTTGATAAAGTAAAGAGAGAAAAGAATTACCAGGAAAGGGCATTTTGGGTATTCCTCAAATATATAACTAGCCTAGTTAGGATCCAACTAAAGATAAAAAAGGCTAGTTAGGGACAAAGGGAATATTCTTGGAATATTCTTTGCTTGGCAAAAAATGGGGAAGATTAAAAATTTGAATTTTAAATTCAATAACACACATGTTGGATAAGAAATGATGAGTTGTGTGTGAGTTTTCATGATGTGACTTAATGTAATAGAAGGGATCATTTTGAGCTCATTTTAAATAGAGGGTTGAGATGAGAAAAGTACACTTGGTTAAGTGGCATGATCAAGGGTGATGAGAGAGTTGTGTTTGTTATGTGAGTGAGAAGAGAATGTTTATGATAGGAGTTGTGTTTGTTTGAGATGAAGCATTAATTCAATGGTTGAGAATAGAATAAGGGAGTTTGGATTGATGAGATGGCTTGATCAAGGGTAGTGATGAAAGTGTGTTAGTTGTGTTTGTTTAAGAAACAATCCAAGGGTGGAGAAGTGAAGAGTGTGGTAAATTGGATTATTAACATAGCCTGATCAAGGGTTGAGATGAGGATGTGTGTGTGTGTGTAATTTGAATTGTATAAAGAAAAAGGTGAATAGTGAGTATGTGGTGGAGAATGTTTTGAAATGATATGGAAGATTATGGTTGGGAATGAAGGAGACACAAAGGTACATAAGGTACAAGAGAAGTACATTGTGTAAGGAAATATTGTAGAGGATGGGATTTGGGGTTTATTTGGTGAAGGTGTATGTGAAGAAGGTTGGTTGTGTTTAAGGAGTGTTTAGGAAGATAAGTATGAAGGTAATAAGGTTGAAGATGAAATCAAAGGATTGATTTGGGTTAATAATCACATTGCCAATAAGAGAGAAAAGAGTGGGCATTTGTGATTATAGAGTGGTTTAAGGAAGAAGATGTCTGGAGTGTGTGTAGAGGAGATGAAATCACTTGTTGGGTAAGAAGGGTAAACAAATGATTAGATAGAATAGGTAGAGGTATAGTGTAGAAGAATTAAGGACTTGTACATGTGAGGAATACATGTGAGTTTGTAAAAATATTTATGGGTAAGGAAGTGAGAAAAGTCAAAGTATAATTAACTTCTAAATACCACAAACTCAATTAGTCATTTAGACTTTAATCCATGATAATCAACAATGGATTTGATCATTAATCATCTTGATGCAAACAAGCTAAGTACTTTGCATCTTAAGTAAAGCATATCCTATAGCGGGAAAGGATGCGTTTACGCAAAGTGACCTTTTACTTAGTTTGACTAATAAGGGAGTAAAACCCGTTACATGATTAGGATCATTGTAAATCCGGATTAAGGTCAAATGATTACTTTTGCTTGTTGGTATGTTAAACGTATGATCATACTAGGTTTAGAAAGAAGTTTCAGCCTTGGCTAGAGGCATTTGATAAAGGATTTGAGTTGGCGTTTTATAGAAAAATGAGAGGATTCGTTTTTACTCCTCTCTAAGTGTAAACCTCATTTGGAGTGTTCCCAAATGCTCAACTATCATGTACATACCTATATTGAAGTTTCCACATGTGTCGGGTAAGAGGAAAGCCGACAAGTGTAAAATCCGTAAAAATGGATTTCGCGTATGGCGCGCTGCCCAACGCGCCAGATGGTGAAATCTGGTTTTGCGGATTTAAGCTACCGTTTGTTAGTTTATATTTTGCGAATGTTTATTTGTCATCATTAAAACATAAAGGAGATCCTAGTCAGTGTTGCACCAACAAATAGTTTTATAAATCAAACAGCTCTGATATCACTTGTTGTTCCCGTTTAATAGGTTACAAAGTATTAACGAGTTAAACTAACCAATTAACATGTCTAATAATGTAAGATAAATTATAAAAAATATAAAATGTAAAAGATAATGCATAAGTATTTTCTAGCATTTAAATTCTTATTAGAAGTGAATCAAATAATTTGCTACGTTTGTTTGCGGAATAACAAACCATGTTGAATGAAAATATATGTGATCTCCCCTCTAAACTTAAACAACAACCTATATTATTGTTTAAGTAATAACCATGCTCTGCCAACTGAAAGTTCAGGGACTTAGTTATATTTGGAGGAGTAAATATGCTATTAAATTTATTCCACATTAATTGCAATAGCTCAACATTTACTCATTTACAACATTCTTATTTATAGGCAAAGACAAATAGTATAAACCCGTGGGGTAAAGCAACATGTCAAGCTTTAACTGTAAAAGTACATTGGTACTTTTGCAACACTAAATGATTTTATACTTGGTACACGTCTAACCATGATTTAAGGTACAATGATGACAACTGTGACCTTTTATACCAACTTTAGTACTATCTTGACTTTTGTGTTGATAAGTGCTTTTCACTTGTCTTTTAAAGATAGTTCTCGCTTATACTTCTCCCAATCAAAACCATATTAATTCCCTTCTTGTTTCGGGCGTCATAAGCAGACAAACATCCTCACAACTTATTCGAACATAAAAATGTTTATGCTAGGTTTTCATAACAAAGGGTCCAAGAAGGATCACGAGCCAAGACTTGGGCACTTAATAAGCTTTGGAGCTTAGGGTTGTCATTTCTACGCATCTAAACTCGAGACCAAGACTCTAGGACTCTTGTAAGTTGCATTCTAAGCTTATTAGGCTCCTACCATACGTATTTCCTTAGTTGCTAGATTGATTTGGCCACGATTAGTTTGTAAATAACAAACTAACGTGAGCTCGTATATGCATAATGCAAGGCATACACGTTATTCGCGTGTAGATATGTATATTGTCTCTTATGTGGTGCTAAAAAGATGTCAACCTATATAAAGCAAGGCTTAACAATGACTAGAGTTACACGTTTTCATTTAAAAACGAATTGCACGAAACTTATACGTAAACATTTCGCGTAAACTTGATAGTTTGGCTTAGGAAGGAGAATACAAGCTAATTAGACGCTTGCATGTGTTAAACACGAACCATAGGTAGCTTAAATAAGCTCAAAGTGATCGTTCGTGGTTAAACACCACAAACCCAAAACATACGCACCCATAATGGACGTGCATGTCCATTGTTGGACCACGAAGCCCATGAATAGGACACGAGCTTATAGGTTGTCTTATGTATAACTTAAAGAGCTTAATAGTAGCTTAAGGTGCTTAACGAAACCCTAACTAAACCCTAAAACCACTAAAATGCCTAACGGGGGCCAAACAGTCCATTAACGGACATTAATAGGCCTAACAGTCCATTAGTTAAGGCCCACAGCTTATGAATAAGCTCACTTGAGCTTATTGAAGGGTTATAAGACTCGTTTGGTTTAGTAATACACATAAGAGGCCTTATCGGGACACAAATGGGCTTAACAGCCCTCAGCGAGGCCCAACACGGGCCCAATAGCCACTAATAAGCTTAAACAGCTTATTTGCGAGATTAAACAACTTATTTAAACTTAATTAACTCAATTGTATCAAAAACTACTTGAAAAACTAGCTAAACACCTTATTGGACTTTAAGGACTTAATTCGAATTAGTTAATGGGCTAACAAACCCAATAAGCTTAAATAAGCTTATCTGAGCTTATCAATCAGCCAAACAGTTTCCTATACTCCATTATAAGCCAAATGAGAGCTTATGTACTTTTAAAATCTTAATTGGACTATTTAAAATGCTTAATGAACCTTATCGGGTCCAAAAAGCCTAATAAGCTTGAAATAAGCTCACCGAGCTTATTTACAAGTTGAAACAGCTTAAATGGCTTATTGGAGCCTAATAAAACCTTTTGCCACTTTTCAAAACTCATTTGGACTTAAAATATAAATTTTGGAAGTTAAAGGATTAAAAATGTCAAATTGGAAACTTTAGGGTAGAAACTGTCAAAACTGAATTTTATAAAGTCTAGGGACTGTTTTGCCATTTCTGAAACTTAAAGGACTATTTGAAAGTATAAGGACCAAATTAGCAATCTTTCTAAAGTTGAAGGGCTAAAAGTGTAAATAAGGAAACTTAGGGGTTTAAAAATATAAATAACCTATTTTTGCATAACCTAGAGACTGGGTTGGTATATATAGAAAACCTAAGGGTATTTTATGAACGGAAGTGATTTTAATAAGTACTTAACATATCGGACAAGTTATATCAGATATTATACGAATTAAAGCACGACTTAATAAAATATGTATATTTATTAATAACGTTTATACATATATACTTGAACGTGTGAAATCGTATACCTCCCCAAGAGCCATCAAGTAAAGACAAATACAAAGAACATGTGTACCACCACACAAGTGATAACAGTATATATAAACTAGCAATTTATTGTAATTTATGCATTAAGTCGTTAGCCTAAACTTGTAGACTAAGACTGGCCGTATTTACTTAGGTATTTGACGGTGTGATTCATTTGCCATACTTGGATATATTTATCATTCACAGAGGACTACCTACTCAGGTGAGTTCATAGCCCCATGTTTTATAATTATTTAAATGATTTACATCTTTGGGGTGAGAACATGCTTTGTTTTACAAATTAGACGCAAGTGTACATTTTATACTATGATTACGTGTTTGCCTAAGTAGCGATAACCCACTGAGCCCTTTATCATGAACTGTCAATTACTAGATTGTGAGCGCGAATGTTATAAATAGATCTATTTGGGATTGACATCCCCGTTTGGGTGAGTAGCGCTCACTGTGCCGGTTTGCCGGACAACAAACGTATACCATGTCGGATTTGGGATGTTGCGGGTTAGAACATCATTCACGGGCAAATGTTGGCAATTTATTGCATTCATACATGTCAAGCTTCAGTGTCATGAGCTTAGGAAAATGTAATTACTTTTTATGATGTTTGCATCTGTTGCTTAATCATACACTTGGAAATCTTGCGGTCCTACTATTGATTTACATAAACCTATGAATTCACCAACTTTATGTTGACGTTTTAAGCATGTTTTTCTCAGGTCAATAAGGCACGAGGTGCCAAGATACATTGGGGGTCACTCTTTGGAGAGTCAGTACTAAAGATTTGGGGCGTATTACATTTTGGGAACATTTGTTATAAACCGAAATCTTTACTTATATTGTCGAACAATTTGAAGCCATGAGCTTATGTAATGAACAAGTATTTTGTTAATCCAATGTATCTTTTTAAAACGACACGTTTAGTAGTCGTTCTCATATTTTGTGCTATTGATCTATAAAGTAACGCCCTTGGATATTCAATATTCCGTTGCTACCCAGATTTGGGGGTGTTACAGATTGGTATCTAGAGCCAAGGTTATAGAGAACCAGGTCAAAAAGTTTTGTCTGGACTATAACCATTTTCAAACACTGCATTCACAAATGGGGTTTGCACGGGACACACATACATTACTTGTTTGCAATCTAGCATACATGCTTACATGACATACACTGTTTTAGCATTAGTAGTTTACTAAGTGCTTGCATGATTGATATACGCGTATATAAATTATACTACGTATATTACTATAAGAGTCTTATAATTAATACTTATATAATTTTTTTACAGTAGTCATGTCTTCTGCATCATCCGCTGTCACCTACACTTCCGTCTACATCGATTCTGAGCCAGGCAGAGTCTTCTAGGGAGCTGATGAGGAGATATCTGATGGAGGTTCTCCACGAGTCATCGTATACAGATACGATGGACTCCCTATGCAGTCGGTAGCCCCACCATCACTAGATTACATACCTGACTCCGAGGAGCCACATACACCACCAGTACCACAGGACGAAGATGAGCGTGAGCCTATGTTCATACAGCCACATGATCCTCACTATGTGTCAGAGCCTATGTACCCTGAGTATATACCATTGGAGGATGAGCATGTGTTTTCGGCTAAGGAGCAACCATTACCTCCTGTTGTTTCACGTACTACTGAGTCACCAGGATATGTTGTTGAGTCGGATCTAGAAGAGGATCTAGAAGAGTATGAGGGCGATGAGACGAAGGATGGTCCTGTTGACTATCCCATGGACGGGGGAGAGGATGGAGATAATGATGACGTCGGTTCACACGGGGATGACGCCGATGATGAGGATGAGGATGAAGAGGATGAAGATAAGGAGGATGAGGAGGATCACTTAGCTCCGACCGACTCCGCTGTTGTTGTACCTACTGTTGAGCTTGTTTCCCCACCTGAGGGAACAGAGTCTATTACACCACCACCCTCCACTGACATTACAACCACTGGAGCTAGGATTACTGTCCGGCTTCAGGCTTCCATATCCCTTCCACCAGAGGCAGAGGTTAAGAGACTTCTAGCCATGCCTACTCCACCACCATCACCACCTATCTCACTATCACCACCCTCTGCACACGGCCCCATCTGTACATTTATCACCACCACCTGTGCCATCACCATTACTACCATTATCTGGGTGTCCAACCCAAATCCAGACACTCAGGATAGCCTCCACTCAGGCCCTTGTTAATGCGGTTACTGCCACATTACCATAACCTCCACTACCACCACTACCACCATCTCTATACATACCAACACATGTTGACCGTAGGGATGATATTTGATCGAGTCCGAATCAACACGTATATAAATATAGAATATATAAATACGTACTAATTAGGATAGGCCAATAATAGTATAGTGAGTATTTTCCGTCGGGTTCTAGAAAATCGCTTTTAACCAAAGCAATTATCAAAAACCTCCCGGGTCGTTTCCTTGGCGAGAAGTGAATGGAAATTCAAGAGAATGTTGGGAATCGAGCTTGATTATCACTTAAATTTTTGGGATTGGTTTTCTAAATCTACTAAAAGGAAAAGCATGTAAAAGGGAAATTAAACTTTTGGATTTAAACTATTTTTAAACTAAAATTAATTTTAAGATTAAAAATTACGAGATTAAACTGAGATTGATCTAAAAGATATAAATGACTAAAATGCTTACTAAGTGACGTGAAATGTTCATTAAGTGCGGGTTTAAGGTTTAACGAATTAAAATCCTTCGAAATTAAATTTAAATGAAATTAAATGACAAGTAAAGTAAAGTAAAGTAAAGTAAAGTAAAGTAAAGTAGAGTAAATGACAAGTATTAAAATAAATGACGGTATTTAAATTGGAAAATTCTAATGACTATTAATTTTTTAAACCTTTTTAAACCCGCACCTAAATTCCAAATCACTAATCACTTAGCAAACACTAAGAAACTACTCACTAATCATAACAAATAAACTAGCAACAATCATGAGATCAAAAATAAACATTTTAAGCTAATAATTCTAAACTACTAGTATTAAAAAGGGAAAAAGGGGTAACCGAATGAAGAACCGCAATGATATAAAACCACCCGATCTTACAAACTTAATAAACAAATTAGTTTATCACTTTAAAGCTTTTACTTTACTAATTAGCAAATAAAGGTGTCAACTTTATCTACTAATTATTTTCATAAAAACTATAAAGTTCAAAACTTATCTATTTATCAACTTTATAAGACCCTTAAGCTCCGGCCTTAGATGTAGAAGGATAGAATAAGAAATAAGACATGAAAAATTAGAACAAAATAAGCTAAATAAAAAGATAAAAACTTTAGATCTAAATCCACCCGAAACTAAGGTGTTCAATCTAGTGAACGCGGATCGGGTATATTTAAGGATTTAGATCTAAGAAAAATAAGCTAGAATTAAAAAAAACTAAATTTATGTAAAAACAAAACTAGATTTAATCTAATAAGCTACTTTTAAAACTATTTATTAAACTAGATCTAAAAGTAAATAAGCAATTTGAAAACTTTAACTACTAAAAAGCTTCTAGATCTACCAAACTAAATAATAAGCTCTCGAAAATAAGGGTGCTCAAGACTTAAAGAATAAGCCGAGTAGAAGACTCATGACACCCTTTTTAGCATTCGAATCGAGCATAAGAAAGAAATAAGCTAAATAAGAAAAGAAAATGAAAATAAGCAAAAGCTTATTTGGATAATATGAGCTTAGATCTAAATCAAATAAGCCAAAGGAATGCTTATTTGAAGTAAGAAATAAGCTAGGAGAAAACTAGAAGTAATAATAAGCCATAATTAGCTTAAAAAAGAAAAGAAAAGAAAATAGAGGATTAGAAAAAGAATAAGCCATAAGTCAATAAGCACTTTAATCTTCAAAACATCTTCATTAATAAGCTAAAAAAGTGGATTACAATAAGCTAAATAAGCTATAAAAGCTTTTACAATAAGCTAAATACTATACTAAACTACTCCTAAAACTAACCTATACTACTAATTTTAAATAAACTAAATCTAACACTAAATTCTAACTCACAAATGCAGCTGATGCGTGCTCCATTTATAGTCTCCAAGTGGGAGGGGCAATTTCATCCTTTCAAGTCTTCATTTAATGATATTGCTGGATCTAGGGGTATTATAGTCTTTTTGCACTCCACCAACCGCCTCATGATTGCCAATGATTGGCACGGATCCATACACGCCTGACCTCGTACTGGCACACGCACACCTAGTACTGACACACGCTAATGCCACGTGTCACGCTCTGATTGGTCCAGCCGCCACCTAAACAGTACCTCGTACTGACGTATCTGCCACCTCGGACTGCTACAATACATCGTACCTGCACATCTGACACCAATCATTAGAAGCGCCACGTGTCACCACCTGAGTGGTGCCACGTGGCGTAGCAACTATTGCCCCAGGCATTTGGCATTGCACGATTCGAACCATAGACCTCTCGGTCATGGTTTTAGGAACCCCACATGTGCCAACTGCGCTAGAGCAACATTACATTTATATTATGCAAAGATTAATATATAACCCATTATTGGCTTGGTCTGGTCCATTATAACTAAAGGTTCAAACAGGGACGAAAAAGGTTCAAAATAAAAAGGTTTAAATATAAAAGGTCGGTACCGTTGGACTCGTTTTTTCGTGCTCTTTCCAATGGTGTGATCGAGGAATATTCACGACTTCGTTTGAACCTCGATAAACGTGAAAACGTCGTCGAAAGTCACCCGAATTTTACCTTTTTGCTTCGTTTTCAATCCTTTGTACCTGTAAGATATAAAAACACAAACCAAACATACTTGCAACATAATTAATCATGTTTTAGTGTTTTTAGTCCTTTTATAGTATTTCTTGGGTTATAAAAGATGTGTATTTTAGCGTTCATCATTAGTATTAATGTAATCGTGGTTTTCTGCAAAAAATCTAGAAAATTTAAAATTCTGGAAATTTAACAAAAAATAACTTTTTAAAAATTCAAAATAACGCGGATTTCTCCACTACTACTGTTCTGACTTTGTCAGGTATAAACCCTGGCGCCGTCAGGAACACCTGACAGGTTTTGCATTTTTGGTTTTAGGAAAAATTTCTGCAAAAATCTGCAAAAATAACCTATCAATTATTTCGTGGAAAAATTACTGCATAAACCACGGAAACGGTTATTACAAACATTATGACTCAAAACAATCAAACAAAACATAAAAAGTAAATTAACTTAAAATTATCTATTTTACATGTTTGAAATGGTTCTTAACAACAAGATATTTCCTCTACACTTATTTTATGCAAAATACATTTGATTGCAATTAAGACGAGGTTAAAGATAAAACAAAGCATGACCACACATAATTCAAACATATAAGAACAAATAATGAAGATTAAACACATGACACTCCCTAAATGCATAAAATAAAAGGATTAAGTTACCTCCTAATAAGCGCTTTTCTTTATTAACGAGTCTTGTAGCTAGACTTGGAGTCATACTCCTTACGTGACTCTTCGTTTGTCCTATTACCTTCGGTTTCCATTGGTTCGGCTTCATTTACTTGGGCTTATCAAGAGTTATTGTAGCTTATTGATGAACCGATAACTTATTTAATACCTTTTGCGTATAAGGTTAGTTGTAAAGGATTTTAATTGATCGAACTTGGGAAATGTAAATTGAAAGTGATTTTTATTAAAGTCTACGACTTTGGAAAACGTGTAAACACGAACGGGTCATGCCGAAATTTTATAAAAATTATATACTTATAAAATTGTGAAAATATGTTTTGTAAAACTTTTCCGAAAAACATATTATTTATAAATGATAAATAATATACATACTTAACTTATATAAATAAATTAAAATACTTATTTACGTTTTCTACTTACGTATTTAATTTAAAAACCGACAGTTAAGCGTGCTCGTGTAAGGGAAGCACTGGCATGGGTGACCTGTCAGAAAATGGATAAATTAAAGATATAAAAACATAATTATCAAAAGGTTTTAAATCAATATTTGGGTTATTGGGTAAAGAGCCGAACAATACAATAAATATATATAACAACAACCACATTACGAT
>BQNB010081739.1:0-29536 GCA_026074375.1 Tanacetum coccineum
GACAATCGAAACCGTCGTAATGATTGTTACCACAATTATTACAAAAATATGTCGAATATTGTTGAAGTGGGTCGGAAAAATTCAAAGAATTGTTGAAAAAATTCGGATTACATCGTGGACAAAATGAACTGACAAATGGCTCTCCACACTCGTAGCAAGGTTGATAAAATGACATGTCGAAGAATTAAACAATTTAGAGGATAAGAAGAAAGAATTAAACGGATTTTAGGTTACGAAGATTATTTTTGGGGTTTTATATTTATTTTAAAGAAAAATTAATTTAAATATTTTTTTTAATTTTATATAAAAGAAAATAAAATGGAAATAAAAATATTTTTGGATTTTTGGATTTTTATATTTTTTTTAAGAACGAAAATAAACTTTCCGAAGAAAGGATCTTCAAGGCTCGAACACAAACAATCCCGTAAAAATCGCTACACCTCTCCCCGGCAGCGGCGCCAAAAATTGATCACGTCCAAACTAACACGTATAAAATATATATTATATAAATACGTAATAATAAGGAGGATATCAATAATAGTATAGTATAGTATTTTCCGTCGGGTTCTAGAAAATCGCTTTTAACCAAAGCAATTATCAAAAACCTCCCGGGTCGTTTCCTCGGCGAGAAGTGAATGGAAATCTACGTTCAAGTTGTAAATCGAGCTTGAATGGCATAAAAGTTTTTTTTGATTTGGTTTGGTTTTCTAAATCTACTAAAAAGGAAAGCATATAAAAGGGAAACTAAACTTTTTGATTTAAACTATTTTTAAACTAATATTAATTTAAAGATTAAAAATTACGATATTATACTAAAATTGATCTAAAAGATATAAATGACGAAAATGCTTGCTAAGTGACGTGAAATGTTCATTAAGTGCGGGATTTAGATTTAACAAATTATAATCTAAGAAAACAAGTTTAAAGAAATTAAATGACAAGTAAAGTAAAGTAAAGTAAATTAAATGACAAGTATTTAAATTGCATTAAAAGTAAATAACAAGTATTTAAAATAGAAAATTATTTTTTTAAATCTTTTTAAACCCGCACCTAAGTCACTAATCACTTAACAAGCACTAGAAAACTACTTACTAATCATGTTAATAAAACTACCACTAATCATTAAAGCAATCATTTTTAAACTAAATTTTAAGCTACAACTATTAAGAATAGAAAAGGAAAAGAAAGTGTAACCCGATTGACGAAAATGGAGACGAAATTAAACTTCCCGATCTTATAAACTTAATTAAACACTAAAGATTAAAACTTTAATAGTTTATATAACTAATTAGTTAATAAAGCTACAAACTTTATATACTAGCCTTAAAAACTAAAAAGGTTTAAACTTTAATAGTAAAACAAGTTTAAAAGACCCATAAGCTCCTCGCCTAAGATGATGGAAGAATAAAATTAGAGATAAGACAAGGAAAGTTAGAACAAAATAAGCTAATAAAAAGATGAAATCTTTAGATCTAAATCCACCCGAAACTAAGGTGTTCAATCAAGTGAACGAGAGACGGGTATATTTAAGGATTAAATCTAAAAACAATAGGCTAGAAAAATAAGCACTCGAAAATAAGCTAAAATAAGCTCACTCGAAAAGCTCTAAATCAAAAACAATATAAAATAAGCTAGTCTAAATAAGCTATTAAAGAAGCTTATTAGAATATAAGCTTAAGAGATCGGATCCAAAAATAAGCTATAAGCATGAGCTTATTTGGATATAAGCAAAAGAAAATAAGGAGTAGAAGAAAATAAGCATAAAAGAAAATAAGTATCAAGAAATATAAGCATTAAATTAAAAACCAACCCTTAAACTCTTTCATTAATAAGATCAAAATCTTGTTTACAATAAGATTAATAAGCTATAAAAGCTTTTACAATAAGCTAAAAATTATACTACACTATTCCTAAAACTAACCTACACTACTTATGAAAAATAAACATAAAAAAAAACTCTCAAAATTCTCCCCTAAAATCTCCTGTGCGTGTTGTATTTATGCCCCATGTCGGTGGGGGTATATTCGTTTCATTTCAAGTCTACTTCCACTCATATTGCTGGATTTAGGGGTATATCTTGTTCTTTTATGCACTTCACCAACCGCTCATTATTCAATGATTGGACACGCCTACCTCGGACTGAATTGCTACAGTACCTCAGGATTGGACACTAGCTGTGACAACGTGTCATGCTCTGATGGTCTAGCAGCCACATGAACAGTCACATCGTAATGATGTAACTGCACCTCTTACCTCGTACTGACATCGTACTCGTACATGCCACTCTGCATACAATGATTAGAAGCGCCAAGTGTCACACACTCTGAAGTGGTGTCAACGTGGCATTTTTACTTGTTCCTCTACGTCACGGTAAACACTCCGGTCATACCCGCCACCATCCGGTCAACCGGTTGTCAACGGTGGTCAACGACGCGGGACCATAGACAATGGCGGCGGTCATCGCAAACGGTCAAACGGTGGTGGACCCATCGGTCAACCACGCTGCCTGGCAACACCGTTGGACCACCGCCGGACCACTGGTCAACCACCGGTCAACGGTGGTTGACCGCCAGTCAAAGCGGGTCAACAGTTGGGTATTGGGCCGGGTCAAGTCGGGTCATGGGCCGGGTCTGGTCCGGGTCGGGTCGACACGTGGCATCACTAGAGTGGGCCACGTGTCACAAGAGGGAAAATCCTCACCCAGCAAGACTGGGGTATCGGAACTCTCGACGTCTCGATTTCTAACCTTAACTATAGCCAGTTTACCTACTGGACTAGTAGTAGGTTTCATTAATATCTATGTATAGTTTAATATATTACACTTATAGGCTTGGTCTGGTACTATTTATATCTAAAGAGTTCAAACAGGGTCGGGAAATTGTTCAAAATAAAAAGGTTTAAATATAAAAGGCCGGTACCGTTGGACTCGTTTTTTCGTGCTATTTCCAATGGTGTGATCGTTGGGAATATTCACAACTTCGTTTGGACTCGGAAAATGTGAAAAACGTCGTCGGAAAGTCACCAAATTTTACTGTTTTTGCTTTGTTTTCTATCCTTTATACCGGTAAGACATAAAAACACACTACAAACATATTTGGCAACAATAATTATCTATATTTTGGTTTTAGTCACTTTTATATGTATTTTACGGTTGGTACAAATATGTTATATTTTCAGCCAATAATCAAATCCACCCCACACTAAAACCATTGCTGGTCCATCACGCAATGTAATAAAGAACAATACCCGAAATAAATAACTTTATCGCTTTAAACTTATGGACCCCCTCACAATCAAACAGAAACAGAAAAGGTCCATTAAAGGATTCAAACATCATCTAATTCGCCAAGCTACCCCCGTTTTAACCACTTATTAAATAACTAAAATTAAGATAATAATTTCTATAGAATAGAATTTATTTTAAAAGGCTAAAGAACAGGTGTTCTTGTTCGTTATTCCTTGACTTTTACACATACCAATACTCTAGCTAACCGATAATTCCACTGCTAAGTACAAGTTAGCATGCTAACACTACTCATATTGGTAACTTGTAAACTTTTCACTCCCGGAATTATTTATTATTAGGCTTGAATGTGCTTTTTCGGAATTTCAAAACATGGATCAACGTTTATGCACAAAACTATGTTTCACGTTCCACCCGAGAAGATAGATTTTGAAGGCCGAGGATCATCCATGTAGCGATTTTAGTTCTCGGCACTTCCCAACTCATCGGCTAAGTGACCGGGCTTTTTGACACCTACGGTGACTAGTATCGGGACTCATATCGGGGGGGGGAACCCTTCGGTTTCAAATTCTTAAGTGTTTCCGTTTACTCATATCTATTTGAAAAAATCACAATCATAAAACGAATTATTCTTAGTCCAATAGCTTTTTGATTTATTAAAAATAATTTTCCACTTCCTAAGCTACATAAAACTATTAAATCTCGGTCCTTTAGAAGGCTAAAAACCAACATCAGGCACGCCTCCGACACGATGTAGCACATATTTCGACCTTGGATAATTATTATTATTATATTATTTATTTTATTTTTTAATTTTTTTTCTTGTTTTGCTATATTCATAATATATCACCGGTGACCTTTTATCTCGACACCAACGGATACGAGGTCGACAAGAGGTATTCTACTTATTATGGAACACCTGGCCACCACCTTATATGATGACTTCACCATCACGGACACACGCCTCCGACAAGTTGAAGTAATTTCTGGCGACAGATATTTATTATATTAGTTATTAATATTATTTATTGCAACAGTAATTCGCGAGAGAAAATACATTTTTAGGATAAAATTTAAATTATAAATTTTGAACTAAGACTAAAATTATTGATATGACTTACATTCTTTATCAAAAATAGTTGAATTTAAGTCGAATTTTCAAGATTAGCCAACGTATTATTAGTCAAATTAGAGCTTACGGGAGAAGGAAAAAGCGACATATTACTAACATTGAGCTCTTAGATTCACAATTAATCCTTGTTAGGATCCAATCTTCTACTTAACCACTAATCATTTTTCGTCTTTGCAATATTATAATTGTTAAGCAAACGCTAAGTATAAAAAGATAAGGGGAATGCTAGAGTTTTAAACTCCAGTCAAATCAAATGCTTACTAATTCTACGGCACTACTTATTACTATATATTTTTACTTTAATCATTTTTTTTTTCAAATAAAACAATAAAATTTAAAAAATTTTGGTCAATCGGGGGTGTTTGCGTAGAAAACAAATAGGCATCAGGTATGATATCATTCGATAGGAATATCCCACCCCCTCCCCACTTAGAATGGAAACATTGGCCTCAATGTTCAAAAATATAGGGTTGTACCCCCCAATTAGGAATGAAAGGCAAATGCAAAAAATTCCAAAGTATGAAAAGGAAGACATAATATTTCATAATCAGGATTAAGGATTACAAAATAAGCAAAAGATCTGGAAAATCGGCGATTGGTGATTGAAATCGAGCACGGGTCTTCATGATTCTAGGATTCCTTCAAAAACAATACCACAAACATAGAAAGAAGCACACCCCACACTTAGGCTATAATATCACACGCTTATTTATTAAGAAAAGAAAATAAAAAGAAGAAAGACACGGAGTTAGCTCCCGAGAAGCGCTATTTTGTAACCGAGTCCTTGAGCCTGAACTCGATCCCCCACACTTAAGCGTTGTCAAGGGGGTGATGAATGGAGAAACGGGTCATCCAAGTGAGGAATGTCCCCTCCAGAAATCATCATCGTCGGACCACCGGTCAACGGTGGTCAACGGTGGTCAACGACGGTCAACACCGCCGAACCACCGGTCAACGGCGGCTGACCGGCGGTTGACCGGCGGGGGTGAACCGTGAAAATGCCATGTGGCACCACTCAGGTGGTGACCCACCACTTTCTTAGTAACAATGCCCGCATCGGGTTCAGAAATGTCACCCACCACTTTCTTAGTAACAACGCCCGCATCGGGTTCAAAATTAAAGCAAATCTCAACATCCGGTGGTTCCGGAGGAGGACGGGGAAGAGATGGATCATCAAAATGATCAAGAGAAAATGACTCATTTTCGAGAAAGGGAGGAGAGTCATTGCTAAGCAATTCTTCTAGAAAACGAATATCCCCTTCCGAGTCATAGTCGTCGATTTCAATGCCCGAAGGCATCGAGTCATCAGAAGCAAGAAATAAGTCGATCTCCTCCATAAGAGAGTCACTATCCTCAATGAGGATAGGATATGGAGAGAGAGACTCGATTGTAGCATCAGAAATTTCAGAATTAGATTCTTCCGGAGGTCGAGGAAGAGAAAATTCATCAATATAGAATCGATCTTTGTAGAATCAATCGGAGAGTCACGATTTAGTAGAGATTCTAAAAGATCTGATTCGGCGTTAAAGCAACGTTCATCAATTCCCGGTGGAATTGGAATGACAACATCTAAATCCTTTTGATTAGGAAGAATTTTCTCATTAGTGATAATTTCATCGTCAAGATCGTAAAGAGGATTGGAGAAATATTTAAATTCATCCTTTTGAATTTCCTCTTCGGATAATGACTCATCATCACTAGAGAAATCGTCGTTAGAATCGAAAAGAGGATTATCGAAAGTCGAAAAATGAGATTCCGGTGAATCATCATTTATGGGCACATCACACTTACTTTCACCATCGGATAAATCCGCGGACTCACTTGGGGTAGGGACAAGGTCTTCAACACTAGACTTGATTTTCAAGTGAATCTTTTGAGGTGTCAAGATGCTTATCCCCCATACTTAGAGAGTTAACGGTTTCCACATTTGGAGTGACGGGTGGAATAAAATCCGATAAAGGAATACGTTTAGTAGAAACTGTGAAATTACTTAAAGTCGGATCAATTCGTGATTTCCTTGAACGAATAGAAGCTTGAGGAATAGATTTTTCTTCGATATTTAAGCACTCTTGACTTTTACGTTTAGCTTCTAACTCCGCGGCCTCCTTTTCTATGGCGATTCGTTTCTCATCTTGAATTTTAATCAATTCTCGCAATATTTGCATCGTTTCCTCATGTACTCGATTTAGCTCTTCGTTTTGCCGACAAATCTCAATTCCACGTTCTTGCGTCCTTCGAATGATTTTCTCTATTTCTTCAGAGGGTTGCGTACATTGATAATCTATATGACATCCCTCGTAATATTCGCAAATAGGCTCATCGTTATCGCACCATAATTGTGTACATTAGAAACTGTCGTGTGGACCTCCACATTTACAACAAATATATTGACATTCATTTTGTAAATCATATGGTTCATGATTATTACTAAAGTTTTGATTATTACACGGTTCTGGTTCAGAATTAAACTGGACTAGTGATGGACAATCGAAACCGTCGTAATGAATGTTACCACAATTATTACAAAAATATGTCGAATATTGTTGATGTGGATCGGAGAAATTCGGAGAGTTGTCGAAAAAATTTGGAGTCGGATTACAATTAGGACAAACTTCGTCGTTAAGGTAAAAACCGCACATCTCACGGGCATTGTGGGAATTCGTTTGTCCTTCCACAATTATAACACGGATAAAATCCGAATGTCGACATCAAGAATTAAACAATTTAGAGGGTTAAAGAAAAGAATTAACAGACCTTAAGAATTAAACACATAAGGTTTAAAGAATAGAATTAAACGTATTTAAGGTTTACAGTGGGAGATTATTTTTTGGGGTTTTAATAATTATATTAAAATTTTTAACATTTATTTTAAATACATATTACATGAAAGACAACTTAAAACCAAAATAATCAACTACTCACGGTAGCTCATCAAAAATTGCTTTTCAAGGTGAGCCGAACTTGTAAATGACAACAAATGGCAAGTTTTTGAATCGTTTGGTTCGAATTTGGTAAAAACTTTCAAGTTCATCGGAACTTATTTATGATAATACCTCAATTGAAGGTATTATTTGTTGGTGTTCTTTTACCAACTTTGTTTATTTATTTATTTTTATTATTTTTTTTTAAAGGACAATTTTTATATTTTTGATTTTTTTTAAATTTTTATATAAAAGAAAATAAAATGGAAATAAAAATATTTTTGGATTTTTATATATTTTTTTAAGAACGAAAATAAACTTTCCGAAGAAAGGATCTTCAAGGCTCAAACACGAACAATCTCGTAAAAATCGCTACACCTCTCCCCGGCAACGGCGCCAAAAATTGATCGAGTCCGAACCAACACAATAAAATGATATAATATATATAATACGTACTGAAAAAGGAAGAAACAATTATAGTATAGAGAGTATATCCGTCGGTTCTAGAAAATCGCTTTAACCAAGCAATTATCAAAAAACCTCCGGGTCGTTTACCACCGGCGAGAAGTGAATGGAAATTCAAGAGAATGTTGGGAATCGAGCTTGATTATCACTTAAATTTTTGGGATTGGTTTTCTAAATCTACTAAAAGGGAAAGCATAAAAAAGGGAAACTAAACTTTTGGATTTAAACTATTTTTAAACTAATATTAATTTTAAGATTAAAAACTACAGATTAATACTACATATTTATCTAAAGGTAAAATAATGACCGAAAATGCTTGCTAGTGACATGAAATGTTCATAAAAAGTGCGGTTTAAGGTTTACGAATATAAAAACATTCGAAAAACAATTTTCAAGAAATTTAAATGACAAATTAAAATGTAAAGTAATTTAAATGACAGTATTTAAATTGTATTAAAAGTAAAATGACGGTATGAAAATTTGGAAATTCTAATGACTATTAGTTTTTAAACCTAGTTAAACACGCACTTGAAATTCAAATCACTAAACACTAGCAAAACACCTTAATGAACTACTCCACTAATCATAACAAAAAAAAACTAGCATTTAATCATAAGAATCAAACAATAAACATTTTAAGCTAATAATTCAAACTACTAGTATTAATAAAGGGGGAAAAAAGTAACCGAATGAAGACCGCAATGATATAAAACCACGCAATCCACCGATCTTACAACTTGATAAACAAATCAGTTTTATCACTTAAAGCAGCCTCTGAGTACAAAAACAAAAACGTACTAATCGAGTCTAGAGCTAAGAGATCAATAAAATAAATCTCATTAGGACACATTCCATGACAAACACTTGTTGAACACCAATAAGTTCACAAGCTGCTAACAAGAGTCCTACGCATTATCTTTGTGATTTTGCCAGAACATCCGAGTGATACTTAAGTATTCACCGTGAAGATGGAAATCCTGCTTGAGCCAGCATCAAACAAGCTCTTGGTAGGTGACTTATGAGATTCTATATGAGTTAAACTTGTGTCAACTGGAAAGAAACAATGGTGCGATTCTATGTGAATCAAACTTATTCCAGTAAAATGAATTGACGACTCAATCAGAAAGATAGTAACTATCTGATTCACTCATATCGTGTTGTTTGCTTTGAGACGTTCTGGTATTGAGAACAAGCAAGTACGGCGAATCTAACGCATACGCGTTAGAGGATCTAAGACTTTGAGCTGGAAACCCTGTCAAGGAGGTTCTTCTAAATTGAACCTACATGATCACAGGTATAGTATTTATACTATAAAATGGTCCTCATGAAACCAGAGGTTAATGCAACCGAATATCGATGAATGACAAAGCCATATTCGTCCATATCTGCTGTTTATCACTAACATTAAAATGCGAGTACAAACGATGGTGTTGCAGCCTCATTCCAGCTGAAGTCGGATTCATTACCACATGCTCAAACTCAAACTACAAAGATATACTATAAGCATCAAGATTCAAGAATCAAGAAAGCTCAAGAATTAAAGACAAAGACTTCCGCAAACTCTTATAAACAAGATCTTCCTTTAAGATTTCAAGTCTATCAAGGGAGATTATTAGCCTTAAAATATTAAGTCGAACCAGAAGTTTGTTCATTAGGAATATTAGGTCTCAGTCATTTATTATTTATTTAATTAAATGTTGCAATAGGCTAGAACGGGGATCGGGCTCATTTAATCAATCTAATATTGTACGCGTTTTGGACTAAGGTCCAAAGTAATCCTGAGCCCGACCCAAGAAACAAACATCACAAGGCCCAACAAAAGCTTTACAAGGCCGACCCATTAAGGTGGTATAAATACCCATCTAAAAGTGTGGAGAGGGTATTGGTCTCATTTGTTTCACACACTTATGTAATCAACCACTCTCTTATTTTCTCTCTACTTTCTCTCTCTAACTTCTCTCTAAAATTCTCTATCATCTTCTTATATTTTTTTCTTGGTATCCATGGTGAAGTGAAGGTGTATCCGAGTTCTGACAGTTTTTCTTACTGGACTAGAATTAATCTTTTCCGAGCACACTATTATCCCATAATTAAATTGGTGAGGTTAAGCCTAATATTCCGTTTCCCTTTTATATATAAAAATCCACCAAATATATGAGAGTGCCGGTAGTATTGTAGACTTTAGAACTTGGCCTGCACATCTTGTCAAGACCTAATTGGTTAGTTGTAATAGACGGTTCAAGAAGGCAACATCTTAGGAAATCACCCAAAAATCCTATATGTGTGTGTTTGTCGACTTGTCACACTGACTTGTTGACCTCCTTGTGTAAAACCCTTTGTTGCACTTAATGTTAGTGCAAGATACCCATAGATCACCTTGTTAAGATAATCTCTATTTAAACCCTATATGTTTCGTTACACCATCTCGCCTTAGCCTACCCTGTAGTCTTTATTCTCTTTGTGTTGAAGTCTCTGTCTACTTAAGTCCATGGTTTGAGGGAATGTGTACAAAATTTTTATGCATTCGTAGAAGACCTATCAGTAATGATCTATAAAGACCCCCCTATATCATCACTTTTGATATTGTTTATCTCAAGTGGGGGGATGTGCGTATTATATCAAATGTTGTAGGGGAAATAATAAAAAGATATAAACTCTTGTAGCATTTGCATGTTTAAAAAGAAAATATAGTGAAACTATAAGCCATCTATGTGCTAAAAAAATATAAAGATAGCGCAACTAAAAGACATCTTAATGAATATGAAGAATGGAGCTAGTAGTCTGATAAGTGCTTAATTACACATATCTTTTACCTCTAAAAACGAGCTTAAATGACCAAAAACAGACTAAGCATATTTATGACACACAACCTTAGATTACTTTAGACTATTTGTTTTGTGTTTTTATTTAACAACAATTATTGTGTATCCTGTGTCTTATCCTACCCTATATCGTTCTACATCCCGACCATTGGTTTTGATCGAATAAGGGATTTGATTGCAATCATATATGTCTATTACATCATTAATACATGTGTAAATGCTGTGAATTGTTGTCGCCCTTGTGTTGGGACACACACTTCTTTAGGAAACAGGATTCCAAGGACCTTTTGGAAAAGGATTGCAGGATGATTCACCCATAAACGTGTTTGTCACCCATGTTGCCTTTAAGACTGTTTAGACACTAATTCTAGTTGGTGGAGACTTGTTTACTTTCCACGCTTATGATAGGATACATGCTATGACTTTGCAATTGAGTGATCACCCAAAAATGAAACACTTAGATTAGTAATGTGAGTTGAGTGTTTTCGATCCCCTTTTCGTGAGGTGTTCAACTCTGGTATTTTCTATCATAAGTAACTTGTAAATTCATTTCTCCGAGTTAAATTGGGGAAATATTTTTATAAATTATTCTAAACAGTTCTACTTGAGGGCAAGTGGAAGTCAAGTAGGGGGATATTTGATAACATCAAATAGTTAATACATTTTAATATCAAATTCCCTATGAAAATGCTTATAAATATGTTGTAAATGTCTGAAAACGTTACTTAATTGCTTATATTTAGTTTTCAGGGACCAAGTGAGCATTTTAGCAAAAGACGAGGGATTTAGACATAAATGCGCTAAAGTGAAGAGTTCAAGGCGGTTTACGGCGTAACACCCCCGAGGGATTACACCGTAACATATACTAATGAAGAAATGAGTCATCACACCTTTTACGACGTAAAGCATCTCCTACTTTACGCCGTGACATTCAAATTTACAAGGGATGACTTATCCAAATCAGCGTTACGACGTAACGTAGGCGACAAGGTTACACAGTAACATCATTTTAGCCTAGAAGATTGGAAGCTTATGTAGCAGGGTTACGACGTAACGTCTAACAAGGGTTACGCCATAACAGTTTCGATTAATATAAATAGAGCCCTCATCTGGCTCATTCAGCATCACTCACTTCCACAACTTACATTAAAGTTCCAAGGGGTGAACCAAACCCTAAAGGTCCGAAGCATTTCACCAGAAGGTCCAAGGGAGAAGCCACCCTCTATGTTCATTAATTCTTGCATTTATGTTACCATGAGCGGCTAAGCACTCTAAGTGCTGACCTGCCCATGTATTTACTATTGTTATGATTAATATTTCCTGTTTAATTATGAATCTGTTAGATATCCTTATAGCCTTTCATTGATCCCTGTGTTTTGGTAGTATAGAGGGTGGCTTAGATCTTGTTAATCCTGATATTAGACTTACCATGTTGAACCTAGGATTAGCGAGGTACTAGGGTGGCTTGGAACCTATCCATAGTGTAGGAATTAACCAAATTACCGCCTTTGCCATATTAATTACTTAAAAAATACAGGAACTCTTTCAGAGGGGGTTAATAATCGGTTTAGATTATAGATTAGTCTTAAGGATAGTTGGGGTTTAACCACTACAAACTTGGATGCCCTACTCGTGTGATCATAGGGGAATGTGGGATCGCAAAGTAAGTATAGGACAGACCTCAAGTGCCAATTCGGGTCTGTCGATATTAGAACCACTAATGGAACTTATAATTGAATATTGCACAGGAAAATGTAATCATAACATTAGTAATGAAATGGTTAGGCTAGCACGCTTTCCTCCCTGGATACTTCTATTAATTTTCTTTATTGCATTAACTTTCCCATAGTTATTAATACCAACTTTAAAACCATTTTAAACGTAACATAATCAAATTAAAACTAGTGAACCTTAGCTCTTGGGACGACATTGGATTTACCAAACTACTGCACTATATACGACCAGGTTTCTGCCCATTAGTGCGTGTATCGATAGACGAGTTTTATAAATTTAAAACTTGGCATATATTTAATTAAAATAATTTTACGCATCAATTATAATCAACGAATAGGATGATTTATGTGGATGCGTTTAATTGTGACAGAATTAGCGTGTCTAGGTTTTAAAAAGAAGTACCGCCTAAATCTAGGAATGATATGCTGCCTCGAGATAAGCACTCATTGCACTAAATAAACAAACCTGCATTTTATCGGATTATTCATGGTTGATATGTATTCTTTACATTAGTGTTTGACCGCTCCTCTATCATTTGATCATCTTTTTGTGTGTATTTATCGCTATACTTATCATCAAAACCCTAGGTTAGATAACCCAAAACTGTGCCAGTCTCTCATACTGAAAATCCCCAATTATTCGTTAGTTTAAGGATTAACTTAGGTACATCATAGATTAGATTAATTTAGTACAAACTTAGATAATTAAAATACTAATAATTAAGAATTAACGCTCTCGCTCTTAGTGATCGACACCCTACTTACCAATGAAGCTACATCTGATCAGGTACACTGCCCGTTAAAGTGTTGTTTTTAGGTATAGTCGACATAAAATAAATAATAAAACTTGATACATAAAATAACAACCTACACGACGACACATCAATAATCATAATAATAAGACAAGAATCCAAAATCCTAATTATTACAATCTATACTTGTCCAAACAAAGAGGAAACAATCTAAAGAACGATGAGTAGACATATAAAATCAGTTGGTGCCATCGGGAGCAGTGTCATAGCAATAGTCATAACTAGGAGGCATGGGCCTAGTGTAGCCGAAGGGAGGGTAATCTGCCTCGCGAATAGGAAATAGATCGATCTGCATTTGGGGCTCCAAATGGTCATGCACGGACATGTACTGCATCTGGCGAACAATATGATTGTACATCCACTCAGATCGTTGATCCTGCTTGGTCATCCATGTCTCGAGGTATCCTCAGTGTTAGTCCTGTTTGTCCATCCATACTCCTTGATGGGCCTGCCAGTCCCCTCGACTCATGCCCTGGTATATCTCTGCAGACCCCCCTAACATCCTCCTCAACTGCCTCTTCCTCCTCATATGCCTGCTCTTGCTGTTGTGGTCGTGCATGACATGTCGAAACCCAGTTACACTGTCCTGGCACAAGCTCGATATCGATCTCCATGGCAAACAAGGACTTTTTCCCAAAAACCTAGGCTGGAGACTCAACATTCAATGCTCCCATCATTGACCGGGTCAAAATCCTAAAAGATCAAGCAAGCCGGGTCATAAACATGCCCCCATAGACCACTCCTCCATACCTAACTCCACTCAAATAACAAGCCAACCAAAAAGGGATATGTTGGTTTGTGCTCATGTCATACAAATATTTATACAACTGGAAATACGTGAGCCTATAGGGTCACACACGTTTACACTTAGATATCATTCTATTAATGTTTATAATAATATATTTGTATATTTATTAATTAAATTGATATATGAAGCAACGATGGAAAACTAACGGTTGTTAATTAGTTCGTTATGAATAATTAACAAATAAGGCTTTTTAATTAATAGGTAATTAAATTTAATTATCCATAAATAGAGAAAAAGTCAAAAAGTCAATACCAAGGGGTGTTGTGTGTAGGTTCGACCGGCCTATAGCCCAAGAGGGTAATGGGTTGGGTTTTGAGCTATCTTTTCCTCTAAGTTATGTATTTTAGGTAAACCCTATCTTCATCTACTATATAAGTAGGACCTTAGAGCTCATAACCTTTATCCCTCTTTTCTCTTTTCTCCTTGGTAGACCAAAACAACCACCCTACTTTAGGGTTTTTGTGTTTTGTTATTATTGGTGGTCACTTGATCGTTGGTTGAAGAACTAGCATTCTGGTGGTATTGTTCGACATGTAGTGTGGATACACGTAGAGGTTACTTATCTTAGTAACTCGTAGTGGTGTTTGGTTTGCACATTATTACACACGTGCGTGTACTCAAAGTGTCTTTGATTCGTCACTAGCTTGGTGGCTAAAGGTATGTTTACTTGTTTATATTTTATGTTAATTATGTATGCTATATGTAATCTATATCCGATGCGTAGCTCGTATAATATTAATGTAATATTAGGTTTTATAGACTACGATTTCCAACAGTGACATCACGAGCCATCTCATATAGCATAGTAATTACATAAAAAACGTAAAAGTATGTAAAAAATGTCGCATATATGAAATTATTTTCTTGCCTTTTATGTGAAAATATTTTAGGTAATTATTTAGAGAAATAATACTTGCCTTAATTATGTCACATAAATAAGAAAATAAAATATGGACATATTTTACATGATATCTAATTTGCTCATTATTTGGTTATTTGCGTTTTAGATTTAATATATATTGTTGCTTATTTATCTTGTTATAAATTGTCAACCATGGCTTACATGCATGTAAACCATGGTTATGAAGCTTAATATATATTATATGCATGCGTAGTCTAATGGTATGCATGAGATCACTACGTGAATTAATCGATTAATTGCTAAAGTAGGGAAGACCTTAGCTGAATTGAATGTTTTAATTGCGTAAATGATTCTAGTTTAGTATGATTAAATTTGGTAAATATGGTTTGCATGTTTTATAAATGGCGTTTTTATAATTATGCAAAAATTGATTTTCAAAATTAATACGGACTAAACGTACATGATTAAAATGCTTATTGTATGTATATTTGATTCATGCACTTTGCTAAATCATGAACTATATACGTAAATTTGTAATTTTGTTTTGCAAGCGTTCTATAACGCATGGGTTTAGTGGTTTCTGCAAAGGAACCCGCGATAGAACAACGCAAAAAATAAACAAATGTTGTATAATTGTTTTAACAATATTTATGGTATGTCGTAATAATTACTAAAGATGGAATAAATCCTTGTTGGTATCTCTCTAGGATTTGATTATATCTCACGGGGATTTAACCTTATCCGTAGTAATGTTACTTATACTTGGAAATATTGTAAACATGGTAACCCTAATTTTATAAATGGCTTGTGGTTTATAAAATTATGGGGTTTCTATTTATAGAAAATTTTAAAACGAAAATGGAAAGTTTTAAAATTACTAGTGTTATAAGGTTGTATGCATGCTTCCTTATACACAATTTTGGTAACCTTATTTTTATCAAAATATTTATACCCTTAAAATTAAGTCATTCGCCATTCAAGTATGAAATCACTTGAGTTTGTTTTTACTCTAAGACAGTCTTAGGTGAATTCCAAAACAAGATTATACAACAATCATATGGTCAGACTTGAGACTGTATAATACTGATTTTGTATTGGACGACTTAGAGTATGGTTGTTCAGGACTTTGACCCGAGGCATAAAATAGGGTTAAACATGCTACTTGACATTGTATTTGTGGATTATGATGCCTTGTGCCCCATACAGGCTAAGAGTTGCTCAGGTTGGCAATTATCTCTCGCAGATTACCTTTTGAGTTTACCATTTCTAGTAAATCAACTGCATTAATGGTAGAACGTCAAGTTGGATCTAAGAAACTTTTAAAGATTAATTGTATATTTATATAAACATAGGTAGTTAATTTTTAAGGGATGGATTATCGAAAATACTAAAAATGAACTTAGTAAGTTCTTTTAATGTAATAATGCAACGATACCGTAAACAAAAGTTTGTTCTTACTTATGGAAGACAAACCGTGTCTAAAAAAGAAAGACTATTTCCTATACTTTTTTACTTATGGAAAAAAAGTTATAATAGGAATGACAGAACTATCCTAAATTCTATTCGAACTCATACCAAACTTACATGTTATATAAATTGGACTTCTTATTCTTTCAAGATTGCTTCAATATTCTTATTTGGTTTTGAAATCTTTGAATCATAATCAGAAACTTAGATAACTAGAGAACCTGTGTCTATAGCTTTCAAGATTAAAAATATCTTGTTGTAAACAAGACATATTTATGAGGTTTGATTAAAAGACGAAAATGTCACCACAATACTGGAAAAGGTAATAAGTGGAGATCTCGTGTCTATAGCTGTTTCCATAAAACCAGTAGGAGACGCTACACACCCTTGGTGTAAAGAGAAGATAAAGGAGGAATTGAATGCCAATTTTTCAAGTTAATGAAATAGCTGAGATAGCTAGAACTTGAACACACTTCCTTGAATATCTAAGCACATTAGAAATAATGAGTAGACATTCAATAAATGGAAAGATAAATTGCAAATTACTTTCACTAGTGAGGAAACACTCACAATGTTGTCAGATCAAGTGGGAGTAATGCATTTTATAAACGAAAATGACGAATTTGAAATGTTGTCAAATTCAGTGGGAGTTATGAGCTGTTTCCTCATAAGAATCATACTTTATTTCTGGTTTGGCTTGAAATAATAAATTACTTTTCAAGTGTGAAACATCTTCATTTAGTAAGAATCACCGTATAATATCTTTGATAACTTGTTGCCTTTGAGATGTCATTTCTGTTTAATGTTATCTTTGAGAGTTATGCATGATTCCTTATTAATAGATGGACTTCTATATATACTAGCTATGAGCTTAAAACTGCCATATTGTCGATACAAACAAACTATCTAGTGTGGTGTTGTTTTATGCAAAGAAGTTATATCCTGCACAAGTGGGAGAATCTTTATTGTGTGCAAGGAACAACTTAGAACAATATGACCAATGGTTTCTCTTGACTGCAAAGTAAGAAAACTATCACTTTACTAGGAATCCTACACATTTAATGTACATAGCCCTAATAAAAGAATATGTCAAGATAAAAAGGTAAGCTACATGATTATGTTTTCTTGGAAATCATAAACATGAAGTTTGAAATTAACTTGAATTACTATTGAGACCATTATTTGGTACTCATTTTTACTTTTTTTTAATAATTGTTATGTCTTCTTAAGACATGTACATGAAGTCCTTTACCTGTGAAAAGACTTATAACATAAAGTAGAAGGTTAACATTGTAACACCCCCTTATTTGACATATAGCAGCGAAAACTAATTTGGGGTATTACTTCATGAATCAACAGTAATAATCATAGAAAATGACTCAAAAGAGACGTTTTGGAAAATTTAGTTATCATTTAATATTATTTCAGAGTTTTACAAAAGGAGGTCCCAAAATACATATGAAAGCATAAAGTTTGAATGATAACAAGTTGGACGTCCTCAAGTCCAATGCCACTCCGTGCCATAGGTTGCTCAATTACTTGAGATAAACATGCTAAAAAGGTCAACACAAAGGTTAAGTGAAATTCATAGGTTTGTAATGAAATGATTCAATACAAGTCATCATAAGTGGTAATAATTGCACAATTACAATTATCATGGAAAACAGTATTATTGCCCTAAGCTCATGACACCAACACGTTAACATGAAAATCACCTCAGTGACATTATTGAGGAACAAATGTCCTCTTAGAAATGTAACTTGCCAAAGTTACCCATTATTCTCAAATATAGTGCATTTGATTACCTCATGTATAGGTAAACACAAACGGGATTCGTCAATCCCGATAGATCTATCCATAATATTCGCGTTCACTCGCAAGTGATTAATGGTTCATGATTAAATGATATTGGTAGTAGAAGTAAACTTAGGCAATAATATATCAGATATCATACAGTTGCAAAATACTTGTATTCATGGTTTATAACATGTATCCCCCCCCACGGGGTTTAGAAAACATATAAAGGTGGGACTATGAACTCACCTTGATAAGGTAGTTTGATTGATGTCAAAAGTGACTCAAATGGAAGTAAACAGCTTCGTAACGCAACCTGGGGTAATATGTCAAGTCTTAGTTCGATTGTTTATATTTTAAAACTTTATTTCATAAAGTTTAACGTAAATATTAATTTGGTTCATTAACTTATGAAATCATCGTATCACTGTTTGGGCTATCATAATCCAGAGGTCATGTAGTAAACGTTTGAGGAGCAATGACACTTTAAATCGTAAATCCAGCAACTCGTCAAAACATCTACCCAAATGAAATTCCCTCACAAGAAATTCCCTAGTAACGTGATACGTTATAGTTTAAAAGATAAGATTTTATCTTTTTAAGTTTCTTTAAAAGCTAGTGGATGATAAATTATGTTAAATATATAACATAATTTGATTTATAATGTTTCGATCGATGATTGATAACGATAAATGTGTCGGTTTTAAATAAAATCGAGTCTTATAATGTTTATATATTTTTTATAATTAATATAAAAATATTATATTTTATACCCTTGAGAATACAAAAATGACAATATATACCCTTGGTAAATATATATTTACAAATTTAATCCTTTATATAAATTTAACCCTTAATTTTGAAAGTTGGCAAAATAGGCCCTAGGGGTTTTAAGTTTAGGATAATTATATTTTCATCCCCTCTAGTTTATAAGTTTCAAAAATTTACAATATATACCCCTTTGCATGAAACCATTTGCGAATTATGTCCAAAATTCATAAACTTGATATTTTTGAAATCCGATTTCAATTTGCAGCTTATAGCTTATTATTATAAGCCAAAATAAGTTGGTTTTATGAGCTTGTAGCTTATGAAATGAGCTTGTGAGCTAGAAATCCTAAAATGGGTTTGTTTGGTTTAGGAAAACCAAACCATGTGGGTTTTTGGTTCAAGGCTTAAACAAGTAGCGTATATATGATCCATAAGAGTTTATTAAAGATCTATAACACATTAGGAATTTATAAAACAGGTTGAAGACTTACAAAGGCTTAAATGGGTCAAAAATGGGTTGTTTTGGGTTCGAACACTTGGATATGATTTCAAGACCTTTATTTTTTAACCTAGGATTTCTTCTTAGCTTAGACTTTCTTCTTAATCCTCTTAGGACATGGCTAGAACCTGTTTTGAGTATTGTTTTGAGTTTAAATGGTGAGATGTGAGGGTGTGTTTGTCTCGGCTATTTATAGGGTGCGAAAGGCTTGGTGCCCAAGGGTTTTGAGTAGAGTAGTGGCCAAGGGCTGCTAGGGGAGACTAAGATATGCTAGTAGTGAGTAATAGAAGCTAGGTAAGTAGCCAAGAGAGGTGTAAGGTGGTTGGAGAGGGCTTGGCATACCAAGGTGGTGACGAGGTAACTTGGAGGGCAAGGGGGCAAGTAGGTCACATGGTGGTGATTCATGGAGGTGCTTGAGGTGCTTGGTGGTGATGTGGTTGTGAAGTCATGGTGGAGTTAGGGTGGTTGTTTGGTTAGTTTTGTCTTAAAACTAGTTAGGGTTGGTTAGGGTTTCGTCTAGGGTTAGGGTTTAGTGACGAGCTAGGGTTTAGGATTAGAGGGAAATTAGTTTTTAAATGTTATGCATGAAAGGCTTGTAACATGTACTAAAAAGGTTGTATGAAATTCCTAAAGAAAATGGAGGGAAATGAGCTAGTTTGAATTCGTGCATTGCCGGGTTGTATAATGAGCTCAAATGAGTTATACATTGATTTTGGAGGGAAAAGATATTCAAAAGTTATGCATTGTATACTTGTACACATGCCTTGAAAGCTTGTATATTAGTTTTGTATGTAATCATTACATATAGTTAGGGTTTTGTTATAAACGTTAACGTTTAAAGTCCGTTTTGATATAACGTTATAGAAAGTATGTTAAATAGATAATGTATGGTAAAATGGTGATTAAAACATATTTCTTGACATATTATAACGTTTACTTGACATAAACGTTGGTGAAATTTGCATTGGTAGGTTGCGTGAGCTCGTTTACTTTTGTTATGTAACTTACGTTACATAATGAATGAAATAAAGCAAAAAAATATTCCCGTGAAAATGGTTGTACTTAATACAATAAGTAGATGATACATTAATGAAAATTTGGGGTTGTTATACACCCTGATTCTCAACATGTTATCAATTTCTCCATCACAACCCATTTGGTTTAGCACATCCAGTTTACGATGCAAGGCAAGTAAATGTGTCTAGGAAGCAATTGGGCTAATCTAGTGTTGTACCTAGACTTTGCATCTCGGGTACATCCTTCCTATAGCAAAAACTCGTGGTGAACTTGTGGAAGCAATAATTCTTCCACTGTTTCGTGTTGTCTTGATCGTTTGGATCGTGATGATTCGGCTTCTCCGTTGTGTGTTCCTGAAGTCTACACATTAAAAACAATCAACAATAAAGCTATAGTTATGTTACACAGGATTAAGCATGATTGGTGAGTGTTTTTACGGTTTCTAGGACATTCTGTTTCTTTCTGAGATAGAAAGTGCGGCGCACTTCCCTGAAGTGCGGCGTACATTCTGGAAAATATGGGCAAAGTGCGGCGGTTTTGGGGAAAACCGGCGTACTTTCTGGGCTGAAAAAGAATAATTTTGGATTTTTATGATTTTTTAATAATTAATTTTAAAAAAGAAATTCATAATATGAACAGTGCTTTTTCAGATTTAATCAATATCAAGCATGCATGAGTTTAACAACTCCTGATTATCATAATTCTAAGGTTTAATTGCTTATATAAAACATGGATTAAGGTTTTCCTAATCTAATAATACTTAACCCTAATAATCAAGAAATTAAACAATTTAATGATAAACAAGTTTAAGGAATGAAATCAACATACCCTAGGCATGATTAGAAAGTTGATTGATTGATTTTTGACACTTTTTCTCTATTTTTGTTAGAACCCCGGCGGTTTTGTATTTGAGTGTGTGTGAGAAATTCTTTTTTTATAATGGGTTAAAATCGTGTTTGGGAAGTTTTATCAAAGAAACTTGCGCAAAAGTGCGGCGCACTTACCTTAAGTGCGGCGTACTTTATCTTATTTTTATTTATTTTTACTGATTACACAATCTTGCATTATACGCATAATTTAAACATAATCTCAATCCATCATATTAGCTTAATATTATCATATATCGGATTAATATCCGTACATCAAATGTAATCCATTATGGATTTATACATATGACTTTATTTTAAGACATAATATAAAACATAAAACGGGAGTATATAGCTACTCCTTTATTCCAAGTTGATCTAGCACTTTATTCCATAAACCAGTTGGGTGACATGATATCACTCAACTTGTGGTACTTTGATAATTTCCGGTCCATTTTCTTTGTTGTGAATCCTTGTAGATAGATGTTCCCATACGGATCAGTTAGTCTTATTTCCATACGCCATTGTCCTGTTGCTTCTTCTCCTTTAGTATATGAGCCCTTATAATCAGGCTTCCAGTTGACTTGTTTTAATGGCACGGGTAATGAGCCAAGGAAACTAATTGCTTTCTTCCAAACACTAATTTTTTGGAACGGGTTTGTTACTGTTTGTATAGCTGATGATCGATCTTCTGGATTATTACAGTTTAGATAAGGAGCAGGTCTCGGGCCATATATTGGTGCTCCAAATTTATTTCTTTTGATCACATATTCCTCCTCATCATCACTATCACTTTCAGCTGTTCTTAAAACATCGAATCTTGCATCTCAAAAGGTTTGATGACAGACTCCATCAAAGGTTGAGAAAATTCTTTCTGAGGCATTAAGTATGCTACCCATCGTATGAAGGAATCCCCGACCAACCACTATTAGTGCATCACGATCGATTGGTATATCTAGGATAAGGAATTTTGCGATTATGGTAGTTACTTCTACTTGACAAAGAACATTAGAAAGTTTTCCCATAGCTTTCTCCTGAGTATGATTTATCATCGTGATTCCCCTATCAACCTTCTTCATATCTTCCTCTTCCTAATGTTTCAAAAATTCGATAAGGCATAGTGTTTAATAGGTCCTACCCAGTTATCTGCTAATGTGCATTTTTGGTAAACTTACCCCTCCAATCTAATGGGAAATATGAATGCACCAGGATCGTCTTTCTCCTTCAATGCTTCACCTTTAATTCTTTTTACTGCTTCTTCATCTTCTTTCACAGTCTTTCCATCTAGTTCCACCTTATCTTTCCAGATTTCATCGAGTATCTTCTTATATTTGTCATTATAGGCCATGGTCTCGATTACAGGCCTCTCTTCTTCTAACAGAGCATATCTTTGGCTAATCCTGATTGCCAATTCCTCTTTTGCCGCCTCTTCTTGAGTTAAATGTCTTCCAGTTGACGAGGACGGTCCAATATCTTGATAGAATAGATTAAGGTTCTCCATATTGCTTCTTTTTTGTACGTGCTCTTGCCCAGCTTGCATACAAATGGAGAAGTTCTTCTCATACTTTTGGTACATCATCAAAATTGAAAATCTAGTAAATTAGATCCCCAATCACTGACTTTTTTCCTGTATTCCTCATCCTCTCTCGAATCTCCTCAAATGGATCTGGTTCGGGATAAATGGTGATTACCCCGTTACCGAAATCAACAACTCCTTGAGCTAGTCTTAGGAATGATCTTCCCAAAATGACTCCAGGCTCAAAATCATCTTCCTCGGAGTTTATGATGAACTTCACAAAGTAGAGCTCTCCCTTCAAAGCAACAATAAGCTCTTTCTTAACCAACTTTTTCCCTTTTTTCACCTCATAGTCCAAACATAACTTAACCGCGAATTCATTCGATATCAAGTTCTCATGAAATGCTAAGTTAACTTCTCCATCAAATGCTTCCAAACCATTCACAAAACATGGAGTAATGTACCGCTCACAAACTACTCTCATAATGTTTCCCATCCTGTAGAAACTGAGTGCTTTCATGACTTTTTTTTCCTTTACTAACATGTGTCTTGATATTCCAGAGAATTCCAATCTCCTGACCCTTCAACTTTGTCACTCGATATTACGACCACATCGTCTCCTAAGCAAATCTTTTCGAGACTGAATTTGGGGTCCCATAAATTCTTATAGAATAAAACATTATTAAAACAATTATTAGTGGGTTAGTTAAAACAAATAATAATAGCTTTTGACACTTACAAATTATCAATAAACATATAGAATTTTTTAATGCAAGTAACTTTCGTTCAAAAACGGAGAAATAATCATTCTGTTTGGTTTCAAGTAGGAAAGTACGGCGCACTTCGAAAGAAGTGCGGCGTACTTTTTTAGTTTTAAAGCTTTTATAATTTTTAACTTTAATATTTTTATTTTTATTATTTTTTATATTTCCTAAACATTTATTGAACATGGCAAATATCAGGTTTTTAAACTTATTTATCATCATATGGTTTTTATAATTTTCCTTAAGTTTTTTAAAAGTTTTATTATTATTTTTATTTTTGAAGGAATCTAAGCTTAATAAGCAACATCTAGCAAGCAAGAAGCAAGTATAAGCATTCATAATTTTAAGCAAACAAAGCATACAATATTTTTCTTTGAATTTTTTTACATTTTAACACATAATATACTATAATACAAGAATTTGAAGAGTATGAACACAAGAAATAAATTCCTCATTTCCACAATGATCAAATTATAATTTTTGGGGTTTTGGGGTTTGGTGTTTTTGGGGTTTCTCTCTTAAAACTGATTTTGTTTTGTAAAAGGGGCAGGAAGTGCGGCGTACTTGGTATAAGTACGGCATACTTTTTGAGTTTGCAGGAAAACCGGCAGCACAATACTTTGTGTGACCAACTTTAATGAAGAACAATTGGCCAGTTGCCAAAAAACTGTACTGACGATTTGAAAAATTTTTTGGTTTTGTAAAATTATAATGACTAATTCAGGAATAAAATCAATCCCCGGGCAACGGCGCTAAAAACTTTGATGTGTTTCAAAAGCTTTAAATTTATAATTACTAAAAATACCGATTTTATTCTAAGGAAACACATGGGTAAAAGTATAACCCACGTATGTAGTATAATATTTTTAGGTAAGACCAGGTCATTCCACGGGATTGGGTATTCTTAGAAAAAGTCCGACCAATATTTACGAAAAGGGGATTATCTTATAGACTGTCACGATCTAAAGATAATGGTTTGATTCAATGATATAAGGACATGTTTGGTTAAGGAACAAGAAACGTTATGGATAAACTTGAGTAGATGAATTATTCACAAATTTAATTATAATCGATTTAAGAATGTTTAGTTACTTAGAAAGATTATCTATTGTTCATAATGAAAAACCCTTTCGGCCTTTATCTTTTATTATGAAAATGCTTTAAGTGTGATTCGTGTTTGATAATGAGTAATATAAATTTGCTAAACCAAGTTCGTTAGACATGTGGTTTAGCGTTAAACCCTTTTGTACTTGGGTTAATGTTCGTTTACTTAGCCAATCCTCACAAGGCTAAGGTCTAGTTGTCGTCATAGACAAACAACTTGAAACCAAATCACTTACCAGGTCTCCGACCAATATCCCGAAATAATAAAGTGGGGACCAAACGAAGATTAAAGATTCCAAGTTTACAAAGCATCAAGGCCTTAATTTAGTCATTATCAAAAGTTCATTCATAAGTCAAGTTTGATCCATAATAATCATGTAGCCCCTAACCAAACATGTTAATCTACTCAAAAATCATAATAACAACACATAAAACAATCATGGTAAATCCAACATTCATATTATCAAAAGATAGAAACATGTTTTTACCAAATTCCAAGAGTAGAGGTTCCAAATCTTATAATGCTTTTCATGAATAAAGCAATAATTGACTATAGTAACACTAGCAGCTCCAACTTCCTGAGATTTTACTTCCTTCTCTACCCGGAAAGTGATAAAGGTGATGGTTAACCTTCGAAAACTTCCTTAGAACTACTAAAACTACTTAGAACTTATGATTGATGATTGAAAGATGAGAATGGAATGATTTGAGTGATGATTTCCTCCAAAATTCATGCTCTATTTATACTTGAGTGAAAGGTTGCATAATCATTGCAATAATTTATGATTTAGGAGTAACTGACAGGAAAAGTACGCCAGCACATAAGACCTTGTGCCCCACAATGGGTAATTAATTAAATGGCATTCATTTCGTTCAGAAGTACGCCGCACAAAATAGATTGTGCGCCGCACTTTGGCTTTAATCATTAACTCCTCATTAATTTTTCTTCTAGATCCTTCATATTACGACCGTTAGTGTATTTAACTTGATTTCATTGCATCGTTGGTCCTTTTTGTCACTTTTGGTCCTGAAATGAATATTACAAAACAAACAAGCAAACTTTGCAATATTTCATGCGTTAATGTATATATTTAGTGTATTTTTGAGGGATAATTTATGTATATTTAGAGCGTTATCATCCCGCATACAAAAGCACGTAAACAAGTATGATGATAAACATAAACAAGCTATTCAATGATAAATTAAGAAATAGAGATAAAGAAACCAAACATTAAGATCTTCATAACAATGGCTAATACCCGAAGGTATTAGCCTTCAAACGTCATAATTAATACAAAAGCAATGATTTAGCCAAGGTAAACTAACCGAGTTAACGAATGATACAAAAAACTAAACGATTACAAGAGTATAAGAATTTACACGTTATCTCCTATGGAAAATTAATCTGCTTTGCGTCGACTCTTCATTACTTTTCTCTCTGTAAATCAACTTTTTGTGGTTTAGGTAATCGAGAAATATGATTTAGAGCATACTTAAAACTCGTTTTGAGTTTTTCTATTTAATAAACAGGGTCCCTGAGTCGTTCGATAACGGCTTTATCCAAAGTGTTAGATACGCGAAATTTGGGGGTTTCCCGTGGAGTAGGGATATCATGTTTGATATCTTCACGAGAATAGTTATATCCTTAGACTTGAATGACGCGTATTTGGTCTTTTCCTGGATACGGCGTATTGGATCTTTAAGGTTTCCTTTCGGGTCTTTGGTATGCAAGCACAGAACGCCGTATCTCCTTGATGATACGCGTATTGGTTGTCAGAACAGTAATCTTCAAAATATCTTTGTTTATGCTCCAGAATGCGTGCCTTTTAATCAATCTTCACCAAGTACTCCATAATTACTGCAATTCTCAAATATAAACGATTAAGTAATCATTCTTTGCAATAATTATACAAAATGGGTTCATTACATGTGTAACATCCGGCAATTTTCGAAATTTTAAATGACTATTTTACCCTTTAACTTTTTGGGTCTGACTTGACCTTTTGACTTTTGGTCTTTTATTGTCACATAAAAGTAATTACCGCGTAACCGGTAAAATTTTCGGAACATATTTTATTATAATAAATCATATTTATTATTACATCTCATAAGTGAAAGTTATTTTTAACTTATTTGGCTCGAACAAAAAGAATATAAGATTATTTCTAAAGCTGAACGTAGCAAAAACGACCACTAAACGCGACATTATCCACAACTCGGACTCTAAAGCAATTTGAAGGAAAACGATAATTCCTGACAACTTTTTTAGTTTTTTGACCGAGACTCCAAAACATCATAAATGACTGAAATGCTCCCCAAAGATTTATAGAAACAAGAAAAATAATTAAATTATATTTTAATTAACCTTTTTTATTAAAAAAAATATTTAATAAATTAGTTCACCATTTTTTTATTCATAACGATTTGTTGAAGCACCAAATATTCGAGTAAACGACCTTTTACGGAACAAAGCCTTAAACAGTACTATACAAATAAATAATAAAAGTTTTTTTTTTTAAATAAATTTTTATAAAACGTTAATCGAAAAATTAGTCGAGGGAATATCCATTTTTATCAGAACATGAATTGGAAAACAATGGCGCAAGTTTCGTGACTCGAATCATCCGTTAAGTCGCTCAAACGAGTCCCGAACCAATATTTACCAAAAGTTACACTTTTGGTCCCTGTGAAATATTTACATAATCAACCTTCAACTATTAAACACACTACACTTTAATTAAAACTTTTAATATATATATTAAAGTTTTATAAAAAAATTCATTTTACAAAAAAATTATAACCACACACACCAACACATAATGCAATCCCCTCTCCATGATTTTTCGTCGCCGCCAGCCGCCGGAATTTCGGACCACCACCACCCGCCGTACACCGAAAACTTTTTCCGCGGACTTTTTCGGCTGACTCCAAAAAGATTCCTCGTCACCTTATCTAATCCGATCATCTATACCGCGTTCGCCTCTTCGCGCCAGGACCCGGCTCCACGCGCCGCCTCCCCCCTATCCCCGACAGCAGCCCACTTCCCCCCCCCCCCCTTTCTCCTATGGCCGACTAGCCCCAGCGCACCCCAACACCACCACCATCATTATCATCACCATCACCACCCCATTATCACCACACCACCATCACGGCCCCACACCTCACCACCACCGCACCATGGGTGCGTTCGGTTTGATGTTTACACCAAAAAGGGTGCATTTGTGGTAGTAGCACCATCAAGGGTGCGTTTTGAATTATCAGTAACACCAACCCCGAGGGTGCGTTTGGTGGGGCAGCCGCCACCATGGGGTGGGTTTGGTGGGCTGCCGCCACTATAGGGTGCGTTGGGTTCATAACAGCACCGCATAGGGTGCGTGTAGTTTCATAAAACCACGAGGGTGCGTTTGATATAATAACAATATAGGGTGCGTTTTGGTTTAACAGAATAATAGATTAGGGTGCGTGTGGTTTTGTTATGCACCAAAGGTGCGGTTGGTTTGCACCGGCCGAGGGTGCGTTGGGTTTAGCACTAGCCGAGGGTGCGGTTGGTTTTGTTAAAACACCCCGAGGGTGTGTTGGTTTCGCGTTTAACAGCCCAAGAGTTGCCGTTCGTTTTGGTTTAATGCACCAGCATGGTGCGTTTGGTGTTAAGTTTTATCACAAAAGGGGTTTTTGGTTTTTAGGGGTAACAACAAATTGGGTGCGTTTGGTTTTTAGTGTCAGCCAAACGGGGTGATATTTGATTTGCTGATAACACCAAAACAATGCGTTTAGATCTGGGTTTATCAAGCCTAAAGGTGCGTTTATGGTTTGGCAGAAATAACCAAACGGGGTGTTTGGTTTTGGCAGAATTACAAACAAGGGATTTTTGTTTGCAGTTAAACACAAACAGGGGGTAATTTGGGTTTGCAGATTACACCAAGTGGTGCTTTGGGTTAAGAGAAAATCATAAGTGTGTGTTTGGGTTAGCAGTTTTTCACCATAAGGGGGCGCGTTTGGGTTGAGCAGAAACCACTTTAGCGGTTGCGTTTGAATTAATACAAAAAACAAAAAACGACAAAACATTATAACATAATGTTTTTTATAAATTATAAAACAGGATATAATGGTGGATAATTTTGGTTTCAATAATGTATTTAGTTATTATTTTCGGATATATTTCATTAGAACCCCGTAACGACTAATAAAAAAATGGAAACAATAACAACGACAAAATAAATTACAACTTGAAAATTTACTTGGATGTGGTGGTGGGGGGGGGGGGGTGGGATGAAATTGATTTGAAAGGTTGATTTTGCAACAAAGTCTCTTGACTTGGGATCGTTTTAATAAACAGGAAAAAGTCATGGCAAAAAAATTTATATATAAATTTCTATATTAGTAATGTTTTACCAAAACTTCTATTATTTTGGAAACACGGGAAAATAGACTAAGTTATATTTTAAAGATATATTGAAACATAACTATACAATAACCCGACAACGAACGAAAACTATACTTTTACAATGAGGCAACTATTCTAGACACGACCCGTCGAGAAAACGAAATATAAGTTTATAAAATATTATTTTATGTTTTATAATTGTCAGCTAGAAGATAACATAATACTTACGGTAAAAGCTTTATAAACATCGTTTAACTTAATTGGTAATCTTAAAACGTACGATTTCGTTTATACAAGAACTTTTTATCTAATTCAGTGGTGATTTCAGAAAACGAGTCAAGCTTATTGGTTTAATTATTTTACTCACACTTATTATATAACACTTGCAAAGCATTATATACTTCACGAAAATCTTTGGATTGTTTGTCTTTATTATATAAATCACGATACGAGATATATAATGGTTTATTTTTCATATGTAATATATACAGAATATATTACATACTTTGAGTTTATCTTTCGATTCATTTATTTAAGCAACCACCACACTATTAC
>BQNB010081740.1:4168-28328 GCA_026074375.1 Tanacetum coccineum
GAGTGAGCCGGTAATTTAGTAGCTCTAGAACTTATGCTTGATCATCATTTACTAGACCTAAGTAAAGATTTATATTATATGTTATGAGGTGAAATAAAATCCCGCAAGCTCTTGTATCTACAGCACTCCCTATTAGTGCTATTTCGCTAAGGAAATCAAAGTTGAAAGAAAGAAATTATGTGCCAAGCCTTAGTTATCGTGTGATAAAAAAATATAAAAGTTTAAAGTTTAAGGCTTAAGTTTCGGCACAAGAGATCAGTATATGCTATTCACCCTCATTAGTATCAAGTCCTGTTCCATCGGTCATGTTTATGTGTCATGCACAAGCCTATGGTAGCTATCTAGATTATGCATACGCATTCGAGTGTCTTCGCAATTATAAACCCTATCTAAGTGGCTTGAGTGAATTAAAAATCAAACACATTCCATTGTGAGGTGCTTTGCTATGTGTCTATGCCTGAAAAGTTATCTAAACTAGTAAACGCTTGTTAAAACCTAAATTTTCTCCATGTCATAATAAATGATCTTGTTTGTCTCGTTTTAAATTGCTTGAGGGCAAGCAACAACTAAGTGTGGAGGGATTTGATAACGCCTAAATTATACATGTTTTAGCGGCGTTATTTGTATATATTTTATCATTTCTCATGAACTTTCAATACTTAATAGCATAAATTATGTGCTGGTTCACTTGAAGTCATCCCGAGCTCAAAAGGAACAAAGCTCAAGTATTTACAAGTGATTGAAAAGCAAAACAGAAGAAAAAGAAAGGACCAAAGCTGAAAAAAGACCCAAGTACGCCGCACTCACCCCTTGTGCACGCACTCCCATCGAGTCCAAGAATTAAAGTCAATTAAATGAAGACTACATTTAATCACCAAGTACGTCGCACAATAATTCTAGTGCGCCGCACTTCCTATCATAACTATGAAAAATAATTAAATGTTATTAAATACACCTCGCATCTACACCCTAAGTACGCCGTAAATAGAGACGAATTTTCTCTCCAAAACATCTCATCCTACATACAAATCATTCTTCATATCTCCAATTCACTCCTTCAATCATTCCATCATCATTCCAAACCTCTCATCCATTAACACCACAAACACTTGAAGATTAAAGATCAAACAACGAAGAACGAAGAAGGATATCATAATATTTAGTAGAATAAAGGTTGTACTACGATTCTATATTTGTCACGGGTAGAATTTTGATCCTATTCTTACCTGGACATAGTATGGTTCTAGTTTATCTATTTGCTTTTGTTATGAACTTCATATCCATGAAAGGCAAAATCTCATATGACTACTCGGTGAAAATTATATAATGAATAAGCGTTTAGTATAATTACGATCTTGTTAATCTTAAGCTTATGTTATAATCCTATCATATCTAATCTTATCAACTTTGATTATATACTCACACCGGTATAGGTCGAAAGACCCGTTGTGAGGTATATAGTTTTAAAGATTTGTCTATGATCTTTATCGTCTATGACGAGAAATCCACTTACGTTATTTGATAAACAAAAAAAGATTTGATATAATAGTAACTGGATTATTTGAGTGACACATTTGATTGAGTTAACTAAACATAAGTCTTAAGTTAAACAAGTGAATTTGTAAAAACATTTTATGATGAGAAAACACTTTTTATAAATTCAAGTACTAAGGTTGAGATCGTAACCCTTACCATTGCTTATGAATTATATGAAATTATCCGAGTAGTCATCTTTCTCATTATTGAATTTAGTTTGGTTAATTTCAAATCTGTTAAAGTTTATTTTTCAACTGATTATTCGACACTACGCAAATCCCTGTGGACGACCTGGTTTTACCTAAAAAGATTGTACTACATACGTGGGTTATACTTTTACTCGTGTGTTTCCATCTAATAACCAGTAATCTCAGTCTTATAAATTTAAAGCTTTTGAAACACATCAGTGCCCCTTCAAATAATCATTGCTGGAGATTTTAAAGCTGTTCTGTAATCATACTTTTAAAATAATTTTTAACACTCCCTCTTTTTCAAAAATCGCCGTATAATTTTATGGCAAACTGACCCATACAAATTATCCTTTGGATGCATACACGTGCTTCCAACTCTTAGTTGTCGAACCATTACTTGTACCTGAATGTACTTGAATGATAGCTCGTCGACGAAACAGAAGAGTTCCATTCGAACAAAGAAACGATCCACCCAAACAACCGAGAGTTGTCTACATGTCAATTCTCGACATCAATTGCTTCCGCCACTTTCTCGTTACCCTTCAAAACCTCAATCCCATGGATGACGAACCCATGTGGGCTGTCGGCCGTGTTGTCGCTCTAACTCCCGGTTTCATAATCACCTTTCCTGAAATCGTAAACGAATTTTCCATTAAAGGTAACCCCTTAACTCTCATCAAAGGAAACCAAATCGATCGTAGAATCAAAACCGATCCACACAAACACATTCATGAATTCCTCGGAATATGAGATATGTTAACATACAGAGACACCAAGAATGAAGCTGTCCGTTTAATGATGTTTCCCCTATCACTCACTGGAGAAGAAAAAAACATGGTTGGACGAACTAAACGAAGGAACTATTAAAATGTAGGATGAACTTCGAACCACTTTCATTAGCCGATTCTTTACCCCATCTCTTTTCGATCGACTCTTTGGATAAATCCGAGCATTTTCCCAACATGAAAACGCATCTCTAACCGATGCTTGGCTTCGTATGAAGGAAATGCTCAGAAACTGCCATGGTCACAATCTTTCCAAAGGCAATATCATCAAAATCTTTTACCACGGTCTCAACGAAATAACCCATGAAGTTCTAAATGCCGTAGTCGGTGGTATTTTCCTTTATAAAACTCTGAATCAAGCTTATCAACTTCTCGAAGACAAAGTCTTACAAGCTGGTCTGGGCTAAAACCAGAAATCTAAACCATCTCTTAAGTAAACCATTGCTCTCGCTGATAAAGGTAGCAGTAATTCTTTCACTGACAAAATTATGGCCCGAATGGATGCCATGACCATGAAAATCGATGCTCAGTATAAAGAATTTTAATCTCGTTCAAAACCAAACCCTGATCATAACGATGATGACATACCCATGTCCCGTGAAGAAGAAGCCAAATTTACGCAAACCTTCTGTCGTACTCATTTTTATAATGATTACCGCGACTATGATTCAAACCGCGATAATTGGCATTCAAGCGGAAGAAATGAATACAACCGAGACAACTATCAATCTAACTCTGATGATAAACCCGACCTTCAAAAACAACTAAGCGATTTCATAAAATCTCAACACTCGACCAATTCTTTTGTCAAAGACACTTTTATGGATCTCAAAACCAAACTTGAAACAACAACCAAAAATCATCAAGTGTCAATTCAAATTTCAAAGCTAATTCGAGAGCTGTTGCTGACAAGAAATCTAGTCGACTCTTTCTGAATCTTCTTCCTAGTAACACTCAACCTAACCTAAAAGGTAGCTCATCTAAACCTTATCAACCACCACAAGCTTGAAACGAACATGTAAATGTCGTATTCACACGAAGTGGTAAAACCTTTGACCTACTAGTTAACCCAAATGACCAACATAATGATTTTGAAGCTCCTATCAACTTTGGTAGCGATGATGAAGATGAAGAACCTACACTCGAGCCTAAAACTCAAACACCAAAACTAGCCAAAGAAACACTGATACCCAAACCATACAAACAAAAAATTCTATATCCTCAATGCCTTAGAGAAGAGGAAATGGAAGCTCAATATGGAAAATTCCTCGACATGATTCGAGTTGTTCAAATCAACGTACCTCTTGTCGATGTTTTAGCCGGAATGCCCAACTATGGAAAATTTCTCAAGGAACTCGTGAATAACAAATCCAATAATTAGGAACAAATTTCAGCCGCTTTTCTAAGCGATGAAAGTTTTGACCCATACTTCAAAACAAAGTTCCACCAAAACTTAGAGACCTAGAAGTTTCTCATTCCATGTAACTTCAACAAAGCTTTCTCATGTAATGCTCTAGCCGACCTTGGTGCTAGCATCAATCTCATGTATTCCTTATACGCGAAGTTATCTCTCGAAACTCTCAAACCTACTAAAATGACCATAAGATTAGGCGACCGGTCATTTAAATATCCTAATGGGATAGCTGAAAATATGCTCATTGAAGTTGGTAAATTCACTTCCCTACCGATTTTGTTATCTCTCGAATAGAAAGAAAGGACAGTAAAGTTTCCCTTTATCTTGGGAGATGGACCTTTTATTAAAATTACGGATGCAGTAATTCGAGGGTTAAACAAAAGACTCATCTCGAGTTTTAAAAACTGAGTGCGAATGATCTTTCCAACATCGATTTTGTGATGAAACATTCTTACTTAAAATTGATGATAATGTTCAGTATTGCGTCATCGATTAAATTTTGTAGAGAGATTTTGATGATGGTAGTAAAATCCTCTATTTCTATTGAGGGTACCCATCCTCGAAGAAAAACTCTTTGCTGATTCGAGGATTCATGGCAATGACTGCTAATGAAAATTAGGAATTCCGATCCGACATCATGAAGAACCACCATTTGAAAAAAAAAATCACCTTTAACACGTTTTACAAATCAAAACCATTACTTGATGAACTCTATGGTTCATGAACCTCAGATCCTATTCCTAATAACTTAGAATATGTAGTCTTGGAAGAAACCCTTTTGCTTCCTGTAATGAGTTCAGCTCAGCTTTCTGAAGAAAAACAATACAAACTCATATCTGGTTCTTAAAAGACACAGCAAGACTGGCGTAGGATCGAACAATACAAATTCCGGGAATCTGTCACGGTCGGGCGTGTAAACTGATATATATATGTCTCAACTCGTGAAGATATAATCCAGTTGTTCATAAACCAAAGAAGATTGGAAGCATATCTGTGCTAGTAGGCGGGGGTATTGTTATGGTCTGATGGTTTTTAGGGGGTGTCTAGGGTATTGGGGCAATGCGCGGGAGTGGCCGGGGGGGTAGGGGGACATTTGTCTATGGGGGTGGGCGTGCGGTTTGGTGGAGGTGGTGGCGGTTGGGGTGTATTGGTGAGGGGGTGGGGGTGGGGGTGGGTGGGGCGGGGGGGCGATTGGAGGCGGGGTGCGGAAGGGGGGTGGGTAGGGGGGGTTGTGTTGGTGTTTGTGGGGGGGGGGGGGAAAGGGGGGGGTGTAGTTGAGTGGGGTTAGAGCGGGGCGTGTCGTCTTGATTGTTTTTTCGTTTTCTTCGTTTTTGTTTTTTTTTATTTTTATTTATTGTTTTTCCTCTTTTTTATTTTTTTTTTTTATTTCTTTTTTTTATCTTTTATATTTTATTTATTTCTTTTTTATCACGTTATTACCAACGAAAAAGATGAACTTGTTCCAACAACAACTGTTACAGGTTGGCGAGTATGTATCGATTATCGTAAACTCAATAAAGCAACTGTGAAGGACCATTTCCCTTTGCCAATGATGGATCAAATGTTAGAAAGACTCGCAGTAAATAAATACTTCTGTTTTCTCGATGGTTTTTCGGATATTTTCCAATACCAATCGATCCTATGGACCAAGAAAAAACAACGTTCACATGTCCTTTTGGTACATACGCTTATAGGCAAATGCCTTTCGGTTTATGTAATGCTCCAGCTACTTTCCAAAGGTACATGCTGGCTATCTTTCATGACATGATCGAAGAATCAGTCAAAGTATTCATGGAAGATTTCTACGTCTTTGGAAACTCTTTCGAAAACTGTCTGAACAATCTAGATAAAATGATTCAGCCTTGCAAAGATGCACATCTTATCCTTAATGGGAAAATGTCACTTCATGGTAACAGAAGGAATTGTGCTTGGACACAAAGTGTCCAAAGCAGGCCTCAAAGTCGACAAAACAAAGATTGATGTAATCTTTAAACTTCCACCCCCCCACTAATATCAAAGGTATTAGAAGTTTTATAAGACATGCAGGTTTTTACCGAAGATTCATTAAAGATTTCTCAAAAATCTCCCGTCCTCTCACCAAGTTGCTTAAAAAAGTTACATTATTTCGAAATTCAATGGACGGAATGTACAACTCATTCAATTAATCAAAGAAAAAGCTTTAATGTGCTCTGTGTATTGTAAGCCCAAACTGGAATCTTCCGTTTGAACTCATGTGTGATGCAAGTGATTTCACAGTTGGAGGAATCTTAGGTCAAAATGATGGTAAAAACTTTCACCCAATCTACTTTGCAAGCAAAAACTCTTAATGCAGCTCAGCAGAACTATACAATTACTAAAAAAGAACTTATGGTTGTAGTCTTTGAATTTGACAAATTTTGATCCTATCTGGTATTATCAAAGACGATCGTGCATACTGATCACTCAACTCTTAGGCGCCTATTCAAGAAACAAGATGCTAAGCCACGCCTTATGAGTTGGATACTTCTCTTATAAGAATTTGATATCGAAATTAAAGACAGATAAGGTACAGAAAATGTTGCTGCCGACCACTTATCTCGAACTAAAAATGATGAAACAAATGATGACAGTGAAGTCGATTATAATTTTCCTAGAGAAACTCTTATGAAAATAGACACTAGAGACGAACCATGGTTCACAAACTTTGCAAACTATTTGGTAAGTGATATCATACCTAAAGGAATGATGTATCAGCAAAAGAACAATTTTTTCTCTGCCTCAAACACTACTTCTGAGAGGAACCCTACCTCTTCAATGTATGTTCTGACGGTAAGATCAGACGCCGTGTCTCGGGACCAGAAATCCAAACCATTTTAGTTCACTGTTGTGGAAACTAGAAGGGGAGGTTGAATAGTTTACAGGTTCGTTTTCGTTTTAAAACTTGGCTTTCAAAAATACTTAAATCTCGCGAGTTTAATAATCCCCAACCCCCCCATTAGTATTTAGGGAAGTATGTTTAACCAATCTACAATATGAATCAAACTAAGTAAATATCTAAACTATAGAAAAAATAACCAATCACATACAATATAAAGAGATAAGAGACACTTGGGAACAATTAAAACCAAAGACACAAGATTTATAGTGGTTCGGCTACGAAGCTTTCGTGCTACTCACTCCCTGAGTATCCTACTCGAGATTTCACTATGTCAACAAGCTCCCTTCAGGCGGAGAAAACCGCTTACACGTCGCTTTCGTTATTTTCTGACACTAAGCTAAATTTCGAGTCCTAATCTTAGCTAGAACCAATCTATAGATCTACACTATCGGATTTACACAATATCCGAATCACACTAATACACAAGATAATTACAATAGAGATTTGATACTTAGAAGAAAGGAGAAGAGATCACTAATCAACACTTCGTTTCTTGACGAATACGAGTGTTCTTCTCTTGTAATTGAATGAGAGAGATGAGATGAGAAGAAGAGATTAGATCACTTGAAAGAAGATCAAGAGATTTTAGTGATCAAAATATTTAGTGAGAGAAAGAAGGTTTTTAGAGAGAGAAAAAGTGTGAGAAAATTCGTGTAAAGAGGCTTGATTTTCTGCAAAGGATGGAGTAGTATTTAAAGGCAAAAAAATCCAATGGTCACTGGCGGCGGTCCCAGATATATAAGGGGGCCGCCAGGCCTATAAGGGGGCCGCCAGGTAGACCCCACTCCCTTTTTTGTCTTTTTGTGGGTATAAGGGGGCCGCCGCCTAGACTCCGCTCTTTTTTTTGTCTTTTTGTGGTGAAGGTTGTATCTGTTATGGAACCTTCCATTTTGGGGGGAAAATTTGAATTTCAAATTTTAAGTTTTTAATAAAACTTTTCTTTTAATTAGAAAATATTTTGTAAATGTATTTTTGAGAAAATACTTTTGTAGAATTAAAAGTGAGGATTAAGAGAAAAATATTTTCTTGATCACTAATCATGCTTAATTATTTTGTTTGTCCATACCTTAAGTGATCACTAATCTTAGAAATGAAATTTTACATTTAATAATTTGTAAACGTTTATTTTTATTGTAAACGTTTTTACATTTTGTTATTATCAAAACGTTGAGAGGTCGAAAAATATAAATAACGTTTTTAGACATTATTTGTATTAACAATCTCCCCCTTTTTGATGATGACAAAATATAAACTCATTTTAAATAAAATTAAAGATGTCAAATTATTAAATGAGTTATGTTCCATTTCTCCCCCTTTTTGTCGAATTCAAAAAGAATGATCGTCGAGTTGTTGAAGGAAGAAAGAAATCGACGATATCAAGACTCCCCCTTGATGTATGCTCCCCCTTGTTCGGGGCACCAAGGGATCGATCTTACGAAAATTGTTTTGCTACAAAACAAAGTTAGAAGTACAAGTGCAAGACAAATATCTTTCAAGTTAACACATTGTATTCAATTTAACCAAAGAAGAGTTTCATTCAACCAACAAGAAACTCATACACTAGCACATCCAACTAATACATTCAACATAAAATTTAAAAACTAGATCTTAATAAGAGCTAAGACACATTCATACAACATTTGTATGAATCATTACAATAGAAAGTAGATAATCATAAAGACATAATAAGGCATAGATCTACACTAGTTGATTCTTGAAAGGTAGAAGATGCCGTAATCAAAAGATGAAAGAACAATTATTTAGGAAGATTAATCATGTAGGAATGATTAATTAAAGAGGGAAAAAGAAAGGGTTGGTGAACCATGATTTGGAGAGATACGGGTTGAAGGGACGGGACGAGTTAGGAGATAGTGAATGAAGTTGATTTCATTTCTCAAAGAATGGAATTGGTGTCTAGAAAACTTGCTGCAATGACAAAAACTTGAGTGAAATTCATCTTGAGCATGAGAAGGAGGATGAATTTGTGGTGGTGGTTATAACACCCCCATTTTTTACATATAGCAGTGGAAGCTAATCTGGGGTATTATTTCATAGTACAACAGTCATAATCAAAGAAAACGACTCAAAAGAGACGTTTTTAAAAGATAAGTTATCATTCATTATTTCATCAGAGTTTTTACAAACAGAGGTCTCAAAATCTACATGAAAACATCAAGTTTGAATGATAACAGTTTAGCCATCTTCAAGTTTGTGCCACTCCGTGCCATAAGATGGTAAGTTACTTGAGATAAACATACTAAAAAGTCAACACAAAGGTTGAGTGAAATTCATAGGTTTATGTTAAACAGTTTGAATACAAGTTCAATAGTGGGTTACGTTGTTATACACCCATAAGTGTAATAATTGCAATAAGTACAATTATTATAGAAAATAGTATTATTGCCCAAAGCTCATGACATCGAGACCTTGAGATAATCAATAATTACAAGAAGTTGCCCCAACGGGTACCTTTGCCAAACACCCGCATAGTGATTCAAATGAAGTGCGTTTGGTTACCAGAAAGTATAGGTACATCAATGGGGAAGCTCAGTCCCAAATAGATCTATTCACAACATTCGCGCTAACTCGGAAAAATAATTAACGGTTCATGATAGTGGGGTCTTAATGGAAAAAGTAAGGACTTAGGTAATAATATATCAGGATAGCATATAGTTGGAAAAATACTCGTATTCATGGTTTATAGCATGTATCCCTCTCGCGGGTTTATGAAAACATTAGAAGATTTAAAATGCGAGGCTATGAACTCACCTTAACAGGGAAAATCTGATTGATGGCAAAAATATATCAAGTGAAAGTAACGGCTTCGTCACTCAACCTCGGATAATATGTCAAGTCTTAGTGTGATGGTTTATGTTTCAAAACTTAATAAAGTTTAACGTATTACTTTGATTTATTAATTTATGAAAATATTGTATCACTGTTCGGGCCATCATAATTCAGAGGTCATGTAGTAAACGTTTGAGGAGCCAGGACACTTTAAATCGCTAAATCCCAGGCAAAACTCGTCAAAAACGTTTTACCAAATGAACTCTCACATGAAGCTCCCTGAAGTATCATGATTCGATAAGATTTTTAAGTTTCTTTTTAAAAAGTTAGTCGATGATAAAATTACGTTAAATATATTAACGTAATTGTTTTTTATAAATGCGTCGATCGATGTTCAATAAGATAAATGTGTCGGGTTTTTAATAAAATGAAGGTCTTATTATATTTAATATAATATTTTTATAATTTATATAAAAAATATTAGATTTATATTTTGATGAATACAAAAATAGTAAATATATACCTTTGGTTTTATAACCCTTTTATAGTTTAGTTCCTTATATTATTAAGTATATATAATTTAAAACCTTTAACTTTTGAACTTGGACAAAATAGGTCCTTATAGTTATAAACTTTATGAAAAATGACATTTTCAACCCGTTACTTCTAAATTTCTGAAAGTTCACGATATATACCCCTATGCTTTGATAACTTTTACAATTCATGTCAAAAAAAGCCATGCAAGATTTTTTTAAGATTGCAAATGATTATTGTGCTGTTGGTTTTAGCTTCATTAGAATCAAGCCTATAATAAGATGTTTTAACAATAATAAAAGTTCTAGAAAAAAGGATTCGTTAGCTAGGGAAAAATCATAACGGTAGTTTTTTTTGGGTTTATAAAAAAACGCATGGGTTTGAGGATTCAAAGCTACAAAAACAAGAGTTTATATTTGATTCTTAAGAGTATTATGACATTCTAATACATATTATAAGTTTATGGAACAAGATCTAAGCTTACTTGAGCTAGAAATGGGTCGAATGGGGTTTTCGGGTTGGTACGCCTAGTAACGATTTCAAGGGCTCCTTTTTTCTTGATTCTTGGCTTCTATTCTGAGCTTAGGGACTTCATTTGGTCCTTCTTTGTCTGACTTAGAGCTCCATTTGAGTGTATGATGAAATTTGAGGTGTGATTGAATGGTTGCTTAGATTCGGCTATATATAGGGTTGAAAACGCTTGGTGCCTAAGTTTTCTTGATGGCTAAGGGTCATGAGCTGTAGATAGTGACTAATGAAGGCTATATGGTGAGTATGGTGAGCTAAAAAATAGCTAGGCAAGGTGGAAGGGTGTTGGAGCGGTTTATGAAGGTTCAGCTAGAAAGGGTGACAAGGAGGTGATGGTGGTGCTTGTAAGGTGATTGGTTGGTTGCTTGAGGTGCTAAGCAAGCTAGCTAAGGAGGGTTGACAGGTTGGAGGTTTCTAGCTATGTTTGGTTTTTTTTAAAAATGGGTAAAAAGAAAGAAAAAGGGTGTCGAGTTTGTTTTATTTCGAGTTAGGATTTAGGGTTTTAAAACATAGATTAGGGTTAGGATTAGGGATAGATTAGGGTTTAGGATTAAGGTTTAGTGTTAAGATTAGGGTTAGGATTAAGGATTAGGTTTTAGTTTTAGGTTTAGGTTTAAAGTGAAATTAGGGTTTTAGGGTTTAGGGTTTTAAATTAGGGTTTTAGGAAGAATTAGGGTTTAGATTTAGGGTTTAGAAGTCATGCATTACGTGCTTGTACCTTGTACTAAAGTGGTGGTAAATTTTTATACTGTTTAGGAGCTTATAATGACTAATCTTGTTTTTAGGGCTTGCTATTAGCTTGTACATTATGCTTTAGAAAGTTGTAACTTGATTTAGGAGGGAAAAGATATTCAAATGTTGTGTATTAATACTTGTACACATGCTTTAAAGGCTTGTACATTTATTTTATATCTATACATTACATATAATTAGGGTTTTGATATAAACGTTAACGTTTAATGCTTGTTTTGAAATAACGTTTTGAAAAGTACGTTAAATGGGGATTGTATTGGTAAAAATGATATTATGATATTAGAACCTTGACTATTAGGATGTTTACTTGATATAAACATAGATTACTAGTTGGGCATTGGTGGAGGGTGGCGTGAGCTCGTTTACTTTAGAGATGCATAGGTTACGTTAGCTTTTTGAGGATAAAGCAAAAATTTTCCCTGTAAAAAGGGTGGTATATAAAGTGCTTCTAAATTAATATATGGTTAATTACTTTGCTGAAAATACTGGTTGTTATAGTATTCCTCCCTTTAAAAGTAATCTCGTCCGGTGATTTGTTGAATGAGAAGTGATGTTTTGAAAACAGATGTGGATTCTTGGATCGAATTTCGATCTTCTGCGTTCCACGGAAATTCTGCAGTCCTCTTTTAGAGTTCATCTTTACTTTACTATAGGAATACGACTTTGGCTTCTATTGCTTGACTTCTCGATCTGATCTCCATGGTTCTTCCATAAAGGTTGAGGTTTGTCCTCAAGTCGATGCTTTTTTTCATTGGAATGACAAAGGATTCGTCAGATAGTATATTCTTTAGATTAGAAACGTGGGAGGAGGTATTATCTGATTATTACTGAGCTCTTCAGGAAGCTCAAGTTTATTTGCCACTGGGACAATCCAGTTCAGGATTTTGAAAGGTCCAATGTACCGAGGGTTAAGCTTTCCTCGTTTTCCAAATCGGATAATTCCTTTACGAGGTGATACTTTTAACATAATACGATCTCCAACTTGAAATTCTAAAGGCTTTCGCCTTACATTGGCATAAATTCTTTGTCGTATCTCTGGCAGCTTGCATGCTGTATGTCGAAAATTTGCACTATCTTTTTAGTGGTTTTTCATGGATTATTTATGGTCCAGTAAGTTGAACATCTCTAACTTTGGCCAGCTAACAGGTGATCTGCTTTGTCAATAAGTGCCTCCAAATGGTGCTGCCTTAATTACTGGCAATGGTACCTGGTTTTGGTAAGAAAATTTATACTAATGGTAAGTGTTTTTTTCCATCCTTTTCCAAAATCTATAACACTATGATCGAAGCATGTCTTCAAGTGTTTGGATTGTCTTTCACTTTGTCCATTCATGTTTTGGGTTGTTATGCCGTACTCAGTCTCTATTGAGTACTAAAAGCATTCTGCAATGATTTCCAGAATTGGAGGTGAAATGGACGTCACGATCCGAGTGATGATGAATTATTGGCACTCCATGCGGGGACTATTTCTTTGATGTTATTACCTTGTAAGGGTGTTTCCCATTACTATCCTGTCTCTCGGTGTAGGGTATGAAATGTGCGGATTTGTAAGGCGTCGACTAAGAACTCAGATTGTGTTCATGTTCCGTTTAAGGTTTTGGGTTAGTTTTGTTTTATTCTTGATGAAATTTATTGTTATTTCCTCTCCCACTTCCATATACGGGAATCTTGGTTGTATCAGTAAGTTTGTATGGACTTCTGCATTCTGCTTTTTTTTAACTCTTGAGCATGTTAAACATTTTGCAACTATAGCAATGATTGCCTTTCATGTTTAGGCCACCAATAGAGTTTCTTTAGATCCTGATACATCTTGTCAAAACCTGGGTGAATGGAATAATTTGATTTATGGGACTCATGAATGATCAAGTCTCTCAGATTACCAAAGAGTGGTAACCAACTTCGAATTATCCATTCCTCGTAAGTCTTCAGCTTTGATGTTTTCTGCTTTAAGTGCTTCAGTTTGAGCTTGCAGGAATTTGTGAGGGTATAATTTTAGATGAAATGGGTATAAAACTAATGATCAACTCGGAGGTGTGTTTGATTCGGTTCCTTTCCTGCTTATGGAAATTGCTACAACATTTGCTTTTTCTAGGTTGGTAGCAGAATTTCACAAGCGTAGTCTGCAAGACAATTCTAGCAACGACGTTGTCTCATGTTCAACATCTTTTTAATCATGGAGATACTTAAAGACTTTTAATGATCAGTGAACATCAGTAACATTTGGTCCCATACAGTTAGTTGTCTCCAAATTTTAAGAGCGAACACTACCGCTCCTAATTCGAGATCATTAGTGGTATAGTTTTCTTCATTAGGCATAAGTTGTCAGGATGCATATGCAATAACCTTTTCTCTTTGTATTAACACCGTTCCCAGACCTTGATGGGATGCATCACAGTAAATAACAAAATCGTCATTTCCTTCTGGTAATGCTAAGATTGGAGCTTCACATAGCTTCTGTTTAAGCAGTTGAAAAGCCGACTCTTGGTCTTTTCCCCAGATATACTTCTTGTTTTTCTAGGTTAATTCAGTTAAAGACTTTGCAATCTTTGAGAAATCTTTGATAAATCTTCGATAATAACCGGCTAGTCCTAAAAATTAACGTATTTCTGTGGGTGTAGTAGGAGTAGTCCAATTCTTAACTGCTTCAATCTTGGCGGGGTCAACATGAAGTCCTTGACTATCAATTAAGTGTCCAAGATAATAGCAACGATACGGAATCCAGATATCACACTTGGAAGAACTTTGGGCTTACAACTTCTCTTTCTTGAGTAATTCTAGGATTATTCTCAGATGTTTTGCACAGTGCTCTTTTTGTTTCGATGAGGTAAATGAGAATATCATCAACATGGAACACTATCACAAATTTATCCAAGTATGGTTTACACACACGATCATGAGATCATGAATATTGAGAGGGTACGTTAGTTAAACAAATGGGCACCACTTGAAATTCATAGTGTCGGTATCTTGTTCTGAAAGCTGTCTTGGGAATATCTTCATTCCATGACTTGAGTTGGTGATAGCCTGATCTTAAGTCAATCTTTTTGAGTAGACACTTCGAACCTTAAAGTTGGGCAAATAAGTCATCTATTATGGGTAGGTTAATGGGTACGTTTCTTTACGGTTTTTTATATTTAAGTTTATTCAACTCCAGATATTCGATACACTTATGAAAGATCCGTCTTTCTTTTGAAAATAAGACAGGAGATCCTCAGGAGTGAAGTACTTGGTCGAAGAAAACCTCGATCTGCTAACTCTTGAAGTTGGTTAGATAGTTCTTGTATTTCTGAAGGAGCTAATCTATAGGGTGCTCGGGCTACAGGTTCCGCTCCTAGAATTAGATCGATTTGGAATTCTACTTGGCGAACGGGAGGAACCCCAGGTATATCTTCAGGGATAACTTCTGGAAATTCTCTGACTACTGGGATATCTTCTAGTATTTTCTCGTCTGACTTTTTCTTCCATTACTTGGATTACGAAACTTGCACAAACCTCAGGATATATCTCTTTCGTTTTTATTACATGATATGTGGATTTAGTCACGGTTTTACTTTGGTTTACCTCGAATGATCAAGTTCATCTTTGATTGGGATTATGGATGACTTTTCTCGTCACAAATAATTCTAGCATGATTCTTGGATAGCCAATCCCATACTAATGACGACGTCGAAATACGAGTTTGATTCAACATAAGATCAATTTCGAAAGGTTGATTTAACAAAGTCTTGTTTGCACCCTGAATAATGGTGTTTGTGCTTACTAAGTTTTTGTCAGCCATTTCGATATTGTTAAAGGTATCTATTGTAATGGGTGGAATTATTAGCTTAGAGGCAAGAGATATGGATACAAAGCTTTTATCGGCTCCTGAATCAAATAATACTCTAGCGAAATGTTGGTTTAGAAGGAACATACCCATGACTACGTTCGGGTCTTGGTGATCATTCCTATCCCTTAACATGTAGGCTCTTCCCTAGGCATTGTTGTTGGTGGTCTTTTGGTACTGATTTGCATAATGCCCCTTTACTCTTCACGGCCCATGGACAAAGTATCCATCACTGGAGTAGCAAATATTCCAGTTGGCTGGCCCTTTATTTCTTCATTTCTTGGTCAGATGGCCCACCTTGTTACAAGTATTACACTTAACAGTGCAAGGTCCTGTGTGATGCAGAGTGCATTTCTTACACAAGGGACGGTTTCTAATATACCCATTGTTTTCAGTTGGAGTGACAGCATAAGACCTGAAGGTTTCCTGTCTTCTGTTCTGTTGTGGTTGGTGATTATTGTAGTGGTTGTTGGTGTTGGTGTTACGGTAGTTGTTGTTGTTGTTGAAAGTTCTTCTGTCGTCAAACTTTCGTTTGTGATCACTTGATACTTGCACCAGAGTGTGCTTTGTTACCTGATCTATTAGCCTCTGGGCTATGTTAATGGCTTCCCTTAGAGTTTGAGGTTTAGTGGCTGTGGTAACATTCTTTTAATACTTACGAGGTAATCCCCCGATTGAAACACTCTCCTTCATTTTCTCAGAATCTAGCACCATAGTGGGACACAAGATTGCCAATTCCTATAATCTTCTCACATATGCCTTGAGATCATTCCCCTTCACAGTCAGATGGTAAAATTCATCTTCCATCTTCTAGACCTCAGTTCGGGGACAATACTTCTTTATCAACAGCTTCTTGAATTCAACCCAGGTAATCTTGTAAGATTTTTCTATCCCAATAGGTTGGGCAAAAGAATTCCATCAGGATAGAGCTTCTTCAGTTAAAGTACCAGTAACAAACTCCACCTTGTAGTCTTCGGTATAGTTGCTACGGGAAAACACTGATTCAGTTCTCTCAAACCAGCGGATAAGTCCAACAGCTCCTTCTGTACCTTTGAAATTGATAGGTTGGAAACTCATGAACTCTTTGTAGCTACACTTTCTTGTAAAGGAGGCTATCTCTTTCTCCGGTGCTCCTATTGGTATTGTCGGCATTTGCCACGTTCATGCAGCTTGTGCTTCCAGAGGTGTGTGGGCAAACACTGTCAGTCAAAAATTGTTTCTGATGGCAGCTTGAGTCATGGCTGGTGCTTCAGATGTTGATGTCCTTTTGGGAGGCATTCTATCAACATAAGACAACATGTAATAAGAATGATATCACAAGTCTTAAAATACTTAAAATAAGCATTGTATTTTAAGCATTTTTAACACTAGTGTTATAGATACTTATTTGATATGAATTCTAACAAGTATCTAACTTATTAGTTTATTTTCTAGGGGTTCATGGTAGATTATAAATGTTGAAGACGGAGATGAATTATCTAGGACACATAATTGAATATGAAACGGGATCACCATTATATTATATCATGAACGGCTTGCCTTTGCACTGTACATAGTCAAAATTTGACAAGTGTTGTTATTTATACCACACATCCCGTGGCTAGATTCTAACAAAAGCTATAACTAGTATCCAATCTAGTAGTCCGATGGTCCTTTCTGGCTGTTCTTGAGTTCATAGATTGCATTAAGAAGACTTTCCTTATCTGCTTGGTGTTGAGCCTGGATATCTTCGAATGATTTGGTTTTAGATTAGCATCTTGAAAGCGAGCCAGAGCAATCATGATGTTATTCCCAATGATTTCTTTGAAGATTTAGCATTTCTGAGTACGTGACCTCTTGGAGTTCAGCTTCCAGATTGTCAAATCTTGTTGTATGCATTCACCCCGGCTATTTTCGAGTCCTTTATTTTGTCTTCTATCTACTCATGCGGCTTGAGAGGAGGTTCTTGGTGATTCAAAATTTCCTCAATTTGCTCCTCGTGACGTTCCAAACTTATCTTATGAGAGATTTCTCATATCTTAAATGCTTGAGGTAGGGCAGAAGTAAGAAGGAGGATTGATCCGGTCACGGAACCTTCGTTCTTAAGTGGCAATAATTCCTCAGGAAGAAAGAATTCTTGAGGATTAAACATTGGAGATAGCATTGAAGATGGAGGCACAATAGTTGGTGGTGGAATAGGTGGATTCTTTAGAATAGTTATGTATGGCATGACCTTCATATAGGGTGTTCATCATGAAAAAGTGAAAGAGTTGGTGTGCTAGTGGTAACTAAAACCATGAGTTATTTGAAGAGCTAGAATAAGTTTTTCCTGGTGAAGCTGGGACATAGTCCGGGGAAGCCGGGATATAGTCAGGAAAGTTAGAGGAAAAAGCATCCTCAATATTAGAAGTAGGGTGGCGTCAGGGAGAAGATATTCGCTCTTTTAACAAACCCAGTGGTAATATACTTAAGTTATTCATTATAGTATAATAGTTATTGTATTTACATAACTATTCTAGAAACGTTAGTGGAATGGAGGGACTTTCTTGGATGGAAAAGAAGTAGTTATAGTTAAGTTTTTCAACCCTTGTTCTCTATAACCGTGGGCTCTGATACCAATCTATAACACCGCATTTTTTACATATACCAGCGGAAGCGAATCTGGGGTATTATTTCATAGTACAACAGTCATAATCATAGAAAACGACTCAAAAGAGACGTTTTTAAAAGATAAGTTATCATTCATTATTTCATCAGAGTTTTTACAAACAGAGGTCCCATATATCTACATGAAAACATAAAGTTTGAATGATAACAGTTTAGCCATCTTCAAGTCCGTGCCACTCCGTGTCATAAGGTGCTCTGTTACCTGAGACAAACATGCTAAAAAGGTTAACATAATGGTTGAGTAATATTCATAGGTTTATAGTAAACAGTTTGAATACAAGTTCAATTGTGGCGTTACGTTGTTATACACCCTTAAGTGTAATTAATTGCAATGATTTACATTTATTCATAGAAAACAGTATTATTGCCCTAAGCTCATTGCACCGAGGGAGACCTTAAGATAATCAATAATCACAATAAGTTTCCCCTAATGGGTGCCTTTTCCAAACACCCGCATAGTGTTTCAAATGAAGTGCGTTTGGTTACCAGAAAGTATAGGTACACCAAAGGGGAAGCTCAGTCCCAAATAGATCTATTCACAGCATTCGCGCTTCTACGAAAAAGTATTAACGGTTCTGATAAGTGGCAAGAGTCATATGTAGACATTTATGAATTATGAAGTTGTCTTAATGGCAAAAGTAAGGACTTATGTAATAATGCATTAGTATAGCATACAGTTGGAAAATACTCCATATTCAAGATTTTATTGCATGTATCACTCGGGGGTTTATGAAAACATTAGAGGTTTAAATGCGAAGCTATGAAATATCTTAACAGTGGAAATCTGTGAAGGCAAAAGTATAATAAAGGGAAGTAACGGTGCTTCGTCACGCACCTGGTGGTAATATGTTCAAGTCTTAGGTGTGATGGATTATGTTTAAAATTTATAAAGTTTAAGTATTTATTACATTGATTTATTAATTTATGGAAATATTGTATCACTGTTAGGGCCATCATAATTCAGAGGTCATGTAGTAAACGTTTGAGGAGCCAGGACACTTTAAATCGTAAATCCAGAAACTCGTCATAAAGTTTTACCCAAATGAAACTCCTCACATGAAGCTCCTAGTAAAGTGATCACGATAAGATTTTAATGTTTATGTCAAATGTTAGTTGATGAATTATACTACGTTAAATATATAACGTCATTGTTTTATATTGCGATCGATCGATTAATCAATACGATAAATGTGTCGGGTTTTTATAACATGAGTTCTTATATAGTAATATATATTTTTTATAATTTATATAAAATATTATATTTTTTATTTTTAAGAATACAAAAATAGGTATATTTTACCTTTAGTTTATGAACTTTTACAAGTTTAGTCCATTATATATAAAGTAAATATAAATTAAACCTTAACTCTAGAGCTTGGCAAAATAGATCCTTATAATTATAACTTTAAGAAAATGATATTTTCAGCCCCTTTACTTATAAATTTCAGAAAGTTACGAAATATACCCCTATGCAATGATACTTTTATAAATCAAGTCCAAAAAGCCATGCAAGGTTATTTTAAAATTCCAAATGATATTTTCAGGTTATAGATTATTAGAATAAGCTAAAATAAGATGTTTTAACGTAACAAAAGTTTAGAAAAAGGATTCGTTGGCTAGAAAATCAAAACGGGTCGTTTTTAGGGTTTTACTAAAAAAGCATTGGGTTTGAGGATTCAAGGATTCAAACAAGAGTTTATATATGATATTAAGAGTATTATTAACATTATAATACAGATTATAAGCTTATTGAACAAGAACTAAGCTTACTTGAGCTAGAAATGGGTCGAAATGGGGTTTTCGGGTTCGTACGCCTAGTAACGACTTCAAGGGTTCCTTTTTCTTGATTCTTGGCTTCTATTCTGAGCTTAGGGACTTCATTTGATCCTTCTTTGTCTGACTTAGAGCTCCATTTGAGTGTATGATGAAATTAGAGGTGTGATTGAATGGTTGCTTGGATTCGGCTATATATAGGGGTTAAATAAAATCGCTTTGGTGCCAAGTTTTCTTGATTGGCTAAGAAAAAAAAGTGTTCATCGAGCTCGTAGATAGTGACTAATGAAGGCTATATGGTGAGTATGGTGAGCTAGAAAATTAGCTAGGCAAGGTGGAAGGGTGTTGGAGGGGTTTATAGATAGGTTCGGTCATAGAAGGGTGACAAGAAGGTGATAGTGGTGCTTGTAAGGTGATTGGTTGGTTGCTTGAGGTGCTAAGCAAGCTAGCAAGGAGGTGACAAGGTGAGGTACTAGCTAGTTTGGTTTAAAAATGGGTAAAAAGAAAGAAAAAGGGTGTCGGGTTTGTTTTATTTTTGGTTAGGGTTTAGGGTTTTAAAACGTAGATTAGGGTTAGGATTAGTGATAGATTAGGGTTTAGGATTAAGGTTTAGTAATTTATTTAATAAAAATATTTAATAAATTATTTTACATTTTATTTAAAAACGTTGTTGAAAACACGATCATTTAATTAAGATTTATTGATTTTTTTTTACGGACAAAGCTTAAAAGTATTACTCAATAAATAATAAACAATTTTAAAATGAACGTTACAAAATATTTATGAAATATGGTCGAGTGAATACTCATTTTCGATGGAAAAATTATTTGGAAAACAATGACGCAAGTTTCGTGTTTTAAATCATCCGTTAAGTACCCCAAACGAGTCCCGAATCATTAATTTATAAAACTATACAAAATAATTACAAAATCTACCCCTCATCTTTAACCTCCTTTACACTTTGATTAAAAACCTTTCTATAAATACAATTTTTTTTCTTCATATTTCTCTCATTTTATCAAAATTTAAAACACACATAACCTAAAATCCTCCTTCCTCCCTCCTCACCATTTCCGGCGTCGCCGCCGGCTGTTTTTCCGGTGACCTTTTCCGGCAAGGACGTCGCTACCACCACGCCATCTCCATCATCCCTATCCACCCCATCACACCACCAACACCTTCATCACACCGCCACCCTCACTGCCATCCTCCACCGCCACCAGCAGCCTCTCTACACCACCACTAACACCAACCGACGACATGCAACACCACCTTCATCGTCATCATCATCACCACCACTTTCATCTTCATCTCCTCCACCTCGTCATCACATGCAACACTAGATCCGCCACCACTCCACCGCCAACAGCCGCGACACCTACCTAACCCATCACCATCACAACCATTGTGGCTCAGCCGCGGCGAAACACCTATAAAACATCTTATTTCTTGCCTATTTTTCCGTGCATAGTAGTTACATCGATTATAATGAAATAACTAAGTCGGGTGGTTGATTTGATTTGAATTGGTGTCGAGTAGGGTCTGTCCGCTGCCAAACCACCATCGTGGTGGCGGTCGAACGACGGTACAGCCACCACAGCCGCACCATGTGGTGTCGGGCTGTGATGGCGCAATCCCAAATGGTGTCTCTGGGTGGTCAGCCACCGAACCCACGGTGACCACCACAGCCGCACCATGGTGGTGTTGGGCTTGTGGTGGTGATTACCCATTTACTAATTTTATTGTTGTAAATCTTTTCCGGTTATTCATTGAAAGTCTGATGTAAAAATGTGGTAAAAAGGGGTGTTTGGATTTGCATGTAAATTTGCCATTAGGGGCGTTTGGATATGTAGATAACAGCCCGTGTAGGGGTGTTTGGTTCTGAGTTTATGGCTTTTTAGGAGTGTTTGGGTCAGCAGCCCCTAAATAAGGGTGCGTTTCGTTTTACTTATAATTGTTATTTTTGTAAACTTGGATAGTTATAAATTTTGATACATGAATAATATTGTTGCATTGATTGATAGAAGGGGGAAAATATTGAAAATTATATATATGGGAAACGTTGTATAAACGGCAAGGTCATGCCGAAATTTCTAAAAATTTATATACTTGCCGTTTTCTCTTAAAACTTACATTATAATATAAAACCGATAAAAATGACTAAATAATAATAGTAGGTTATTACATATATAATTATATAAAACCCGCTAAGAACATGGAACATTAACTTATAAGATACTATTTTATAAGCCACGACTAAAAGATTAATTAAAACTTTTGTAAAAGTTTTAAAAACATTATTTGTCTAAATTTTAATCTTAAAACGTACTTTTACGTTATTAAAGAAATCTTTAACGAGTTATTTAATAATTTTCCGAACGCGTGTCGAATAATATTATACTAATTAATATCTCACATTTATTATATATATAACACTGACAAAGAATTATATACTTTAAATAATGCACTTTCGAATGGTTGCCTTTGGTTGTATAATTCTCGACATGAATTATACTCATCCGTCTTCATATGTAATATACACGGGATATATTACATACTTTGTTTTATCATTTGGTTTGTTTTATTTGGTCAACCACCGAAGTGTTACAATTTGGGAATTGAGTCTTTTATTAATGTGTCGTGTCGATGTAACTATCCATCGGAAAACCCCAAAACTTATACCTCCCTAAATGAATGGAGCATTACCGTTAGGATTAATTGCAACTTCGCGATCGCGACAAGATATTCGTTGACGCCACGTGGTTATTAGATTATTTGATTATTGCCTACGAGCAAGGTGAGTTCATAGCCTCGCATTTAATTCTTTTTATGTTTTAAAAACCCGCGAGGGAGATACATGCTTGTTTTAGAAAATCGAACACATGTGATTTTATTATGTGAACGTTGCTATGAGTGTATTGTTGTGGCCCTTCCTTCATGAACCGTCAATCACCGCTAACCGGTGGACGCTAATGCAATAATAATAGATCTATTTTGGCCTAACGACCTGTCCGGAGTGTGTTCCTTGCGAGGGCATACGAAGACATATTGTATTTAGTATTGGGAGTGTTATCACTCCGGGTTGGGCACAGTTAAGGTTCGGTTCGTGGCTCTAGCATCGTTGTGGTTGTTCTATGAATTAAATGTTTTACTATGCTTGTGTTCAAAATGATTGTTTATAAACTCTATGGATTCACTCAACGTTTTCGTTGACGTTTTAGCATGTTTATCTCAGGTATATGCTTGCTAGCTTGGATGGGATGGATTGCGGATATCGAAGGACGTAGACTTGGTGAACTTTGCACATATGATAAAATGTTTTCTTTTAAAGAAGCTTAACCATGTTGTGGGTTATTTTGAAATGAGTTTTTATAAAGTTATTGGGGACCTTGTAACTCTGATCTTTTTAATAAAAATTGTATGTCGTTTACCGTGACTCGTGAGCTTATATTATGAAGTAGCACCCCAATGTTGTATTCTGCTGCATTGTAAATTTGAGGGTATTACACAAATCCACTCCAATTGATCACTAAGCCATGGAGCATACCACAAAACCCACTCTAATTGATCACTAAGCCATGGAGCGTATCACATCACAAACATGTAGCACATAACATATAATAGCCACATAAAGTTCATGCATCACTTTAAACACATTATCACAGTAATCAAAACATTTCCATACTAGCATCATTACCATCCCAAGTTTAAAAACGAAGTAAAAGTGGGACTATGAAACTCACCTGAAGCACAAGCAGCTTCCAAACAATATTCCCACAAGCTACACAACACAAACACAAATGTGTTACACGCGACCAAGCTAAAAGCTCAAGTCCATGTAACAATCATATGATGGATGTCTAAGGGTTTAATTAACCATCATGGGTCACCCCGACACCATGCCCAAACCTAACCACTTCATTAACTCCTCCCACTAGTTACTTATAATTAACTCTAAATTGCAGAATTTTATCATGACTTTACGTACTCCAAACCCTTACTTAATGACCCTCATAATTCATACCAAAAATCACCCATGCTCATTTATGAGTATATTAACTACCTTTGGATTTCCAAAAGCCATTTACATGCACAAGTACTCCTAAGAAAATCAAACTTCAAAACAGTCTCAATTCGGATCTGATTGCACACCAAAATATATCCCTCTAACTACCATACTTAGACATGCTTTCAGAGGCTAATTTTTACAGGATTATCCATAGACATATGGAACTTAAATAATGTAAAAGGGATAAGCTAAATTAGAATTTTAAGTTAGGGTCTCACCCTCACAAACATGACCTAAAAGTGACCCGTATTTACTGTTTTGACAACTTTTAGAGTAAACAACATTTGAATGACTTCCCAACCTTAAAAACTTTGGAGGCTAGATTTTTTGGAAACTATATTCAATGAGCTACTATTTAGAGTCTAGAAACATAAAAAAAACTATTACCATCATGGAGATAATCAC
>BQNB010081741.1:0-29536 GCA_026074375.1 Tanacetum coccineum
GGTTTTTGTACTAACAGTATTGGTGTAAGGTTTAACTTGATAACTTGAATAGAGAAACCTCATTTGTTTATTGTTTATGAGTTGCTAAATCAGTTTATATTGGTGTAGGTTTAACTTGATAACTTGAATAGAGAAACCTTATTTGTTTACTGTTTATGAGTTGCTAAATTAGTTTATAACTTTATATTGGTGTAGGTTTAACTTGAGGTGTTCGTATTTAAACATCGTACTTTCATTTATTCGTGCAGATTAGTCAACGGTTTTTTAGAACATAAAAGCAATCGTACTAGTCTTCTTTATCTTTTACTATCTTTAGAACCAACTCATTCGTGTTCATAGACCTTTGAAGTCGTTCTCTTATTTCTGTAGAGAGTGAGAATTCCTTTTAAATTAGGAAAACGATACTTGGGTTGCAGTAGTTGTCATAATTTGGGTTCACATTTGTATATCATGTTTCGATTGTTACACGTTTCTAGACTTCATGTGTGACATTTGCTTGTATCTGTGACAAGTGTAATCTAGCTCGTCTTTTTCTTCTTTTAAAAAAGATAATAACAATATCGGAATTTTCACTAATGCTACATTTACTAGTTACTGCAAAAAAAAAAATATATATATCTTATCACCGAACACATCAGTGCCACATTAATTTTTTTCTCTCTTACTTTTTACCTTCACTTCCTCTCACAATTCACTATTATCAGTCACCGAAACCTTCACAGGACAAACCATTTTTTTATTTAAAACTAAAACTTTTATCATTTAGAAATTAAAAACGTTACATAAATACTACATCCGTCCCACTTTTATTGTCCTCATTTGACTTTTTGAAGTCTTTCTTTTTAAACTTTAATCTTTAATATTTTTGTTCGTGTTATATAATATTTGATGAAAATTATATCAAATGAAAATACATTTAAAAATCAATTCATTCATATATTTTGCATCAAGTATTATATAACACAAAAAAATATTTAAGATCAAAGTTGAAAAAAAAATTACTCTAAAAAGTCAAAAAGGGACAATAAAAGTGAGACGGAGGGAGTAATTAAAAATATAAACGTACAGAATTAAAAACGTAAACACTACATAGATAAATAAAAAACGTAAACTAAAATGTATTTTGTTGACACATTTTGTTAGTAAAAATGATAATGAGAGTAAAGAGTATATAATTTGAAGTTGTGTTAAAAAATTTTAAAGTTTTAAAAGGTATTTATAGATAAATAAAATGATAGTGAGGAAATTTTTTTCTTTTTTATTAACACAAATACTACCGGTCTCACAATTATACAATGCCTCGAACGTGACCTTCTCACCTTTGTGTGCAAATATTACATACCCTCACGCATGACAAAATACACTATTAGTGGGCTCAAGCGTGATAAGTAACCTCACGATTGGCCTCATGGTTGCGAATCGTGACCGATAAAACTAGCCTAAGAGAGGGTTCGTCAGTTCGGTAAAAAAAGTCAATGTAAAGAGAAGATGGGGAATTCATCCCAGGCAAAGACGACAATGGATGGACCTACGTATCACAACGCGGCAGGAAGACACCAACGGCTGGAAAACCTTCAACAACATCGTTTTTCTTCACCAATATTCCAGCAGGAGCAACTGTGTCTAGTCTTTGGAAAGCTTTCGCTAAACATGATCGGGTTTCAGACATTTACTTGGCAAAGAAAAAAACCAACAACGGTAAGGAGTTCGGATTTGCTAGATTCATTAACATCGCAAATCCATCTCCTTTTGAAAAAACCTTAAACAACAACACTATTATTGATCAACGTCGTCTTTGTGTTAATGTTGTGAGATATCAACGTTCCAACGATCCTTCAAATCACCATGATTTCCATGCAAAAACTTCAAAACCTTCATCAATTTCACCCAAAGTCCCCTACTTGATTATAACAAAAAGGGGAAGAAGTTTCATTCGTATATTAACTTCAGGGGAAGTTCATGCTTATTGGGTTTTGTCATTATCAACTAGGGGAAGATTGTTAGGAATTATATTTGAGTTGATAAAGACAAAATAATGAATGAAACAAGATGGAAACAAGAAGGACCAAAGTCGTCATTGTAGAAGTCTTCAAAAGATAAGAATTGGAAGATTCTCTCAGATTTGGTCAAAGATAAAGATAATGATTTGGTCAAAGATAAGAACAAGAACAAGATTTGGTCAAAGATAATTAATTTTATCATTATTATCTTTATTAGTTTCCATGTAAACCTTGACTCCTTATACTATAAAATAAGGTCTAAGGTATGTAGTTTAATTATCCATCATAGTTAGATCTCTCCAATGAAAGTCTAATAGTTAGCTTATTAGTTTATGTAATAGTTCATAGTCGACTGATTAAAGTCGAATAGTATATAGTTTATGAATAAAAACCTTGTTCATAACATTGATATTATTTGTTATTCCGTTGTGCTTTATATCATTCAATGTTATTATATCCTAGATGGGCAAAATGATCTATGAAGCCTACAATTAGGTTTCAACACAACTCGCAAAACCTTTGCTGATACCTTAAAAGAAAATACAAACCACCTAAACTCATCAAAACCACATACACCAATAACCATCCATTCTTGCCCGAACCTAAACAACACTCTCGCTAATTCCCTTGTAGTTGAACTTGTTTCAATTGACACCTTCTCGAACCTCCACATCATTTGTGAAGAAGTTGGTATACCCGCTACAAAGATCAAATATCTTGGAGGTCTCCATGCACTTCTAGAACTACATCCTAAATTCGACATCAGTACCATCCTCTCTAACACATCTCACCTTGATTGTTTCAAAAACATTCAACCATGGACTAAAAACTTCCAACTACTTAATCGGCTTGCTTGGATTTCAATTGAAGGGCTCCCTTCACAAGCTTGGCATGAAGCCGCTTTTACTCGTATTGCCCAGGCTTGGGGTGAAATCATCTTCCCCGAAAAGTGTAAGACAAATAACTTGAATCTTATTGCAGGCAAAGTTTGTATCCGCACCAAATGCATGGATATCATCTAACACAACATGCCAGTCTTTGTGGATGATATACTCACTTGTGTTCGTATTCGGGAACTCATAGGCAAGTGCTATGAATTAAGTCCCACAACCTCAACCGCATCAGATGAGGAAGTATCAACTAATTATGGTGACAACTTTATAGCCGACCAGGAAGCTGTCTTGGGTCATGAAAATGCTACGAAGAAGATGGTAACTCGGAGGATGATGATGAGTCATATGACGATGACTCACGCGAAGATTTGTTCACTAACGAGGATGGCGGTGAAGAACAATCTTGTAGCGGTTTCTGTGGTCACTTAAATCAGGACACAAACGTTACAATGGCTAGCATAGAGTTTTCCGAGAAAGTCATTTCAACTTTTCCGGTGACTTCCAAAAATGACGCCAAACTCTCACCTAATAACACTTTGGGTAATATTGAAAATTGAAGAAGCGTGGTTCTCAAATGTCGGCTTCAATGGAGTCTTTGAATGTTTCAAGAGAGGTTGAAGAAACCTTAAAGGTGGGCAACTCAATTGGTTTTGACATGGAAGATGCAAGTATCCATGTTAGAAGCATTGTAGAAGACTCGATGACACCTTCGATTTCCCAATGAAAGTTCTATCTCTTAATATTTGCGGTATGGGGCGAAGCTGTAAAAGATCATGGTTAAGAGAGTTGATTGGAAAGCTCAATCTAGCTTTTGTAAGGATACAAGAAACAAAAAATAGGTAATTGGCCCACTTTTAATAAGTTCTTTTTGGGGAACGGATGATTTTGATTTTGCTTTCAATCCTTCGAATGGAAAGTCAGGAGGTATTCTAAACGTATGGGATCGAAATTTATTTCTTAAAAAAGAGGTGGTTTTAAGAGATGGTTTCACAGCTATTATTGGTAATTGGAGGGATGTCCTTGGTGATTTTGTCATGGTTAATGTCTATGCTCCTCAAAACAGTCACGCCAAGTCTAAATTGTGGTCAGAACTCCTTCATCTTAAAAACGCCAAACTGGGCTTCTGGGTTTGTTTTGGTGATTTTAACATTGTAAAGGAGGAATCTGATAGGAAAGGCACCCAGTTTGATCCAAACACAACTTATTCTTTTAACAAATTCATTGACGAGGCCGAGCTTTAGGAAGTTGTCATGGGTGCCTGGTATGTGCTTAATTACACATACTATTTTCCATTAAAGACGGACTTAAATGACTAAAAACATACCAAAAATACATTGTATTTGTATGTTTTGCATTTGAATTGTGCAGGAACGGATATTCAAAAAGAAAGCCAAAAACAAACCAAACCAAGCAAGGGATGGAAAAGACCAAGTCAAGTCAAAGTCTAAAGTCAACCACATGAAGAAAATACAACTTGGGGGACTAAAATTGCCAAACCCCAAGTTGTATTGCAAGAATCAAAAGACAAGGGTCGAAATTGCAAAAGGGGCAAAGTTTACAAGAAAGTTATAAAGACTTGAGGGGCCAAAGCTGCCATCCTTCCCAAACTCCACTTTTCCCGCCCAACAAAAACCCCAGGTGCAACTTGGGGATGTCGTCCCATACCTCTACCCTGCAAAACCACTCAACACCCTAGATAAATCATTTCAACCACTCTATCATCCCCCCCCCCAGATGCTATATGTGTAATCTTGGCAATCCTCACCATTCCCAAAGTATTTCGATGGGCTATGATTGACTCCAAAAGAAGCACACATAGAAATTGAAGGCTGGGATTTGTTTTAGAATCACCTCACACAACAAGCACACTTGGTTTTTTTCTCTACAAAGAAACACATAAGAAAGAAGAGAAAAAAGTCCAAGAAGCCAATACCTTAATTCGTTTTAGTATAAATAGGGCCATTGTAACTCTAAGTTAAGGAGTTAGTTTTTAATTTTTAATATAACTTAGCTTATTTTCAGTTATTTACAGCTTTTACTATCAGCTTTGTAACACTTTCAAGTTTTAATGCAAATTTGAGTTTTTAAGTCACTTTATAATTCCAAGTGTTAAGTTTCTTACTTGTGTTGTTCTGTGTTCAAAAAAGGCTCTCAATACAGTTTGTTTATAAGCTGCTTTAATTAAGTAAATTTAAAAAGTTAAGTAGTTAAGAGAAAATCACACCAATCACTCTCAAATATACCACAGCTTATTTTATGGATGATAAGCCAGTTCTGGATGGGCTTATGGACTCTCACTAGCTTGTTGTAGATTCTTGATTCAGCCCTGTTTTGAGCAAGGGTGTTGTACGTCTCTTTTTCTCTTATTTCTCTTAGTCACTACAGAACTGCTTATAGTGCTTATTTGTTACTTATGTTTACTTATTTGTGCTTTATCAGTATGTTTAGTGCTTATCTTGCTGAGTTGTTAGTTTAAAAGTGATTTGTATAAGCTTTCTTAGTTAGTACTGTTAGTTCATTTAATAAAACTGTTAGTTTTGAGTTAACACTGTTAGAAAAATCCAGCTTATTTAAGTATTTATTCTTAATTAAAATTGCTTATAAGTGTCTTATTTTGTTATTGGAATATCTGTTTTTAATCAGTATGAAAAGAAAAATGATTTTTGAGAACTTTAAGGGGTGATCTTAAGTTTAATTTTCAGTTTTTAAAGTCATTTACAGCTTCTACTTTCAGCTTTGTAACACTTTCAAGTTTTAATGCAAATTTGAGGTTTTAAGTCAATTTACAATTCTAAGTGTTAAGTTTCTTAAGTGTGTTATTTTGTGTTCAAAAAGCTCTCAATACAGCTTGTTTTTAAGCTGCTTTAATTAAGTAAACCTAAAAAGGTTAATTAGTTAAGTAAAGTCACAGAAAAATCACTCTCAAAATACACCACAGCTTATGGATGATAAGCCCGTTCTGGATGGGCTTATGGACTCTCACTAGCTTGTTTTATACAAGCTAGAGCTTGGAGATTCTTTGTTGACCCTGTTTTGAGCAAGGGTGTTGTAAGTTTCTCTTTTTCTTATTTTTCCTATTTACTGCAGAACTGCTCATTAGTGCTTAATTGTTACTTACATTTGCTTATTTATGCTTTATCATGATGTTTAGTGCTTATCTTGCTTAGTTGTCAGTCTAGAAGTGATTTGTGTAACTTTCTTAGTTAGTACTGTTAGTTCATTTGATAAAACTGCTAGTTATGAGTTAATACTGTTAGACTAATGCAGCTTATTTAAGTGTTCATTCTTGATTGAAGTCTGCTTATAAATGCCTTAATTTGTTATTTGATAATCTGTTTTTAATAAATTAGGATCAAATCAGCTTAATATAAAAAGAAAAATAATTTTTGAAAACTTTAAGGGGTATTTTCAACTAGCAGTACTAACCCATAGTTAGTACTGTTAGTTTACTTTTGGAACTTTTAAAGCTAACAGTACTAACTCCAAGTTAGTACTGATAGTTAAAACTGTTAGTACTGGTGGTTCATTTTAGCTTATCAGCTTATTATTTCTGCTAATTTAAGATTTCCTTAGCTTTTTAGAGTAGATTAAACCATTTTCCTTTACTGATTTTAGGAGTAAGCTTATTTAAGCTTATTTTCCTTTTTAAAGTATTTTTAATAGTGTATCAGTTTGTAGCTTTTTAGCTTATTTGCCATTTTAGTCATTCTAGTTGCCTATTCTTATTACTGAGTGCTTATTAGGGTTAGGTAAATATCTGTTTTAGCTTATTTGCTTATTTCTTGTGTCATTGTGTTTTGTTAAAGCTAGCAGTACTAACTTAAAGCTAGCAGTACTAACTTAAAACTGGCGGTACTAACTCCAAGTTAGTACTGGTAGTTAAAACTGTTAGTACTGTTGTTAGTACTGCTGAGTTTTTCTTGCTTAATTTAGCTTAATTGCTTTTTGAATTTGCTTATTTAGAGATAGTTTAGCTTATTTGACTTGTAATAAGCTTATTCGAGCTTATTTGTGTCTTAGTGTAAAAGTTTTAAGTGTTTTTACCATTTCTAGCTTTTATTCTTGTTCCAGCTTATTTTCTTTGCTTATTTTTATGTGCATTTGCTTATCAGTGTAGAGTCCAATCATTCCTTGTCATATTCAAACATCGATTATCAATTCGTCTTTCGATTTTCAATTCAAGCCTCGTTGGGACATAACGACCCGGGAACACTCTATACTGCTTCCGGTTTTCTTGGTCTCGCGGATTCTGATCCTTGTTGTGTATTCATATTTATCTATATTTATTGGTATATAAATAGGGGTGAGAAGAAGCGAGTCAGTGCCAGACACTTCACAAGAATTAACAAGAAAAGGACAAAAATAAGCAAACTTGATAGGTTTTTAATCTCCTCCGAGGTTTTCCATACTTGGCCAACAATCCATTCGACCGCGCTTCCTCGTAAATTTTTAAATCACTGCCCAATCCTAATGGAGTCGAATTCTGCTGATTTCGGACCAGTCCCTTTCAAGTTTTATAATTCTTAGTTAAACGAGGATTCAATAAAATTGTTAGTTCAATCTTCATTGGTAGATGAACCTGGCTGTCATCCTGATGTTAATCTCTGCAGAAAGTTGAAAGCCTTGAAGGCCAAATTGAAGTCGTGGAGTAAAAACCTTAGGCATAAATCAGTTTAGGAGAGTGCTCTTTTGACAAAGCATCTTGAAGAACTCAATTTAAAAGCGACAGTTGGTGTTTTGTGTGAGTCGGATTGCAATTTAAGGTGTGACATTTCCAAACGTTTGTTCGAGCTAGAATAAAAAAACATAAAAGACTTGCAGCAAAAATCTTGATGTCTATGGGCTTTAGATGGGGACAAGAACATCGCGTTTTTTCACTCGATTATCAAGGGCAAAAACCGGCGTCAGTTGGTTCATGGCATTATGATTAATGGATTTTGGTAGACTGATCCGTGTATCATTAAAGAGCATTTTTTTCAAGTGTATTCTGATAGATTTTTAGAGAACACCCCTCGTAGACCTCGCTTTCATAGTAACAAGTTCAAGTCAATCTCGAAGCTTCAAAAATGTTTTCTTGAAAGACCTTTTGAATATGATGAAATTAAGAAGGCCGTATGGAGCTGTGGAGAAGATAAAGCGCCTGGCCCAGACAGATTCACTTTCAGGTTCATTAAACATTTTTGGAACTTGATTGGTGACGATTTTACAAAAGCAGTCAAATTTTTTGAGATCGATAAGTTAATTGCAAAGGGATGCAACTCATCTTTCATCTCCTTAATTCTAAAAATCTCTAACCCGCTTCTTCCATAAGATTTTCGTCCCATCAGTCTTGTGGGTTGCTATTATAAAGTTCTTTCAAAGCTGCTAGCTAACAGATTGGAATATGTCATGAGTACTATAATTAACAATGTCCAAACTGCTTTTTTAAAAGATCAACAGATTATGAATGTGCCTTTGATCATAAATGAAGTGATTTCTTGGACTAAGAAAGTGAGTGGTAAACTCATGATTTTCAAAGTCGATTTTGAAAAAGCTTTTGACTCAATAAACTGGAATTTTATCGATGACATTATGAGCCAAATGGGTTTTGGTGTTAAATGGAGAGATTGGATTTTTAGTTGCCTTCGCTCGGGTTTTTCTTCGATCCTCATAAATGGCAGCCCCTCTAAGGAATTCAAGCTAAGCAAAGGTTTGAGACAAGGAGATCCCCTATCAACTTTTAAATTTATCATTGCAATGGAAGCATTGCACATTGCTATGATGGAAGCAAGAGAAAAAGGAGTCTTTAAAGGTGTTGAAGTAGGAAAGAATAAGGTGGCGATCTCTCACCTTCAATACGCAGACGATGCACTTCTTGTAGGTGAATGGTCCAAATTAAATATAACCAATTTGATCATAATCCTACGATGTTTTCAAGTATCCTTGGGTCTTAAAGTTAATCTCACTAAAAGTCGTCTTTTGGGTGTAGGGGTGAAAAATGACGAGGTTATAAGAGTAGCGAGGTCTATTAATTGTAAAAATGTAAATCTTCCTTTCATATATTTAGGATTACCGGTTGGCTCAAATATGAGAAAACTAAACAGTTGGGATCCTGTGATTAGTAGATTTTGGGATAAATTGGCGAAATGGAAGGCGAAATCTCTTTCTTTTGGCGGGCGTTTGACTCTCATCAAAGATGTCTTGATTAATCTACCGACTTATTATTTTTCTCTTTTCAAGGCACCAATTTCATTAATCAAATTGCTTGAGCAGATCCGAAGCAAGTTTTGGTGGGGTCGAAGAAAAGAAAGTTTCATGGGTCTCATGGAGTAAAGTTTGTGCCCCTGTGAGATCGAGAGGTCTTGGTATAGGATCTCTTAAAGCTCTTAATCTTTGTATTCTTTCTAAATGGATATGGATATGGCGCACAAACAAGGACGCCTTATGGTACCGCATTCTCCACTCGATTCATGGCTCAAAGGGAGGTGATTTTCTAACTTATGCTTCTATTGACACAAAAGGTTCCTGGTATGATATTCTAAAGGCGTGCCATGATGTAAATAGTCTTAGCATTCCCCTTTCATCCTTCTTTACTCGTTATATTGGCGAGGGAGTCTCTATTAAATTTTGGGATGAAGAGTGGCCTGGTACTTTCAAGCTAGCTGATGTCTTTCCTAGATTATATGCTTTAGAGTCGCAATATTTCTGATCGCTTGTTTAGATTGAATGATCATCTTTCATTGGCATGGAATTGGCGTCGGCCTATTCGTAATGGTAGAGAAAAAAGTGGAAATGGATAGTTTGGCATGTTTAATTCAAGGAGTAGAGTTAAAGTCAAGGCCGGATGGTTGGAGTTGGGCTCTTGAGAGCTCTGGAAAATTCTCGTTTAAATTTCTTCAGGTCAAATTAGATGAGAAAATCCTCACTTCATCGCATGAAAAAACAAGACGGAATTCTTTAGTTCCAAAGAAGGTGAATACTTTAGTATGGCGAGCCGACAAAGATAGTCTTGCAGCTAGATGTAATATAGACAGGAGAAATATTGACTTGCATTCGGTTCTTTGCCCAATGTGTGAAGAAGATGTTGAATCTTTAGACCATTTGATGGGTCGGTGTTCTTGGTCTCGTAGCATCTGGAATTTCATTTTTAAATGGTGGGGCTTCTCTCTTTCTGGGGATCTCGATTACAAATGTGTTTGCAATTTCGTTAATCGGTTGAGCACCGAGAAAAAAGAATGTTTTCGTCGTTTCATCTCCAATGCTTTGAAGCTGTCATTTTCACATCTGTTTGGCATATTTGGAGAAGCAGAAATGCTAATGTTTTTCGATTAAAAGAGTCCAACGGTTGTGATATCTTCAAGGATGTTCAAAGCTTGTCTTTTTGTTGGGTGAGTAATAGGTGTAAGAATTTTAGATTAGATTGGGATCTATGGGTGAAAAAACCCGGTTTAAGCTATTTCTCCGATCATGTAATGTTCTTTTGTCGCCTTCTAGCATCTTGCTAGTTTGTGCTCTAACAAAATTCCACCGTTCAAAAAAAAGTTCGGTAAAAAGTGAGTTACTCAATAGTTTTAAGTTACTGCATCTTATAATTCAAGGTTAAGAAGAGTAGGTTTGACTCGTAATTTAGACTTTAGCATCGGTTTAAAGTTTTTCTGAAAATATCTATACTATATATATAAAGGGTTTACACTATATTCTTAAAAATGAAAAAATGAAAAAATATATATATGAAAACCATAATTTCATTTAATTTAATCCTCAAATCTTCAAACTTTTATTATTTTTCGTTTATAACCCACACACTTTTTTTTTTATCACTACAACTATCCGCTGTTATAAAATCTCGATGCTATGCACGAATCTCTTCTAGTATATTAAATTTACGAATGTAAAGCATGCAGACATTACGTAAACTATAACATAACAATATTCATTCTTAATGAACACATTAACTACAACCGTAAAGTACTTTAATAACAATGTCCACATGAAAAAGATGTACTTAGAGACCGAGGTTAATGTTTGATGATAATCTTAAACATAACTGACTTAGGGCCTCTTTGTTTGAAGTGTATGAGAATCAAACAATAACAATGATAGTGATTGATGACGTATAGTATGGGCACCAAGCTTACTGGGCTTAGTTCATAATATACGTATATGGGCCCAGGCCCAATACAAAAAATAGCTGGACTGTTAAGCCTGACAAGGGCCATGCTCCGGATATTTCAAAGACGCACGTGGGTATCTTCTCAGCCGCACCCATGTGCCTCCGCGGACAAACATTGACCGCGGAAGAACACTCGCGGCCGCAAACACAATTATACGTGGACCCTTGCCCGACAAAGGACCCACTCCGGCCACCAACAGTTACAAGCGAAATACTAGGAAACCCTAGTATTAGGCTTGCCTATAAATAGGGGTCATTTCACACCCCAAAAAGGTACATTCTGTCTGTTATAATAAGAAATCACTAGCTACACAAGAAAGATCCGGAGGTCGAGGAGGATTGAACAAATGTTTAGCCATATTATTAGAGAGAAAGGAAAAAGATGGGAAGAGGTGTGTGTCTAGAGAGAGAAACAAGAACACACACTCTTTTTACAAAATGAATCCTCACCCCTCCATGGAAGTATGGAGGGGGTATATATAGGTCAAGACAAGGGACACTATACTATCTTAACAGTTATAGTCCCTGTAGTTCTTGCCTAATGAAAACTAATGTAATTCCGGTTATGTCACCATATTTTTAAGGCATAAAATCTTCCCACATATCGTGGACATATAGATTTAATTACAATGTTCCTATCTTGTACAAATAAACATAAATAACGTCTTTACAAAGCGCTTCCAATGCTGATGAAGATGTCTTCGAAGTTCTCCTGGACTTGAAACTATGTATCCAGCTTGGATTTCATTGTCTTTATTGTACTGGATACGTTGATTAGTATGCATAGGTAGACTAGATTAACTTCCACCCAATTCATGCAGCATGTCTGAAAAGCTCTTTATTCATAGACTACCTTTTGGCGAAGTTCTGAATCTAGCTTTACCCCCAAACCATCATCCCTTTTAAGCAGATTCTGAAACTTTGTTGTAGCTTGAAACAATATTCTACTTGTCATTGTCTGTTGCTGCACCAGCGGAATTTTGGTAGAAGTCAAACACACCAAGGGGACCACTGCTTTATTGTCCATTAGGGCTTGGTCTGGTGAATATTGTTCGGGGGTACATGCGAGAAATCTGCAACAATTCTTTTCTCACGTATGCAGATTACTCATATAAACCTTGCTAAGTTAAGTCGTATACACTACTTTCCCTTGGAATGTTGACATGGTAACTTCAAAGTCAACTAAGTCCCGGATGTACACATTTCACCTACATGATGGTACGAAACACTCGGATTGCATCATTGTCTTTACGTCCTTATATCGAGAATGTTCCTTGTCTTAGCACAAATCTTGAATCCCAAACGGAAGCATTACTATCTTGTCTTCAGATAATCGTAGAGGAAATGAAGCTATAATCAAGAAAAACTTGTATAATCAAGATCTTGTATATGAATGTCGTTGAAGAACTTTTAAAAAAATTGTACTTTAGACTGTGTGAAGTACCATTGTCTTGGAATCCGTGAGAATTGTTGTATTACATCTCAACTTGAAAACTCGCGAGCTAACTTTACCAACCTCGAATTCTGTCGGCTATTATTGTGATCACTTGGTGAAGTAAACCCGATATACCAAACTTGAAAATGAAGTAACATCCCCAAATTTGTTACTTAAGCTTGCACTATTGTTGATTGAAGAACAGTGCAAGATTAAATCAATAAGTACTCTATACCCAACCAGAAAAGTATAAGAAGTACAACACCTCTTGAAATTATCCACATCGTCTTCTGCGTGTGACACTGAGTACTACAACGTAACTCCTTTTTTTAGTGATAGATATCTCAGGTCTGCAACAACCACACCTGAATGCTGGTTAATAGTAATTCAAGTTCAATCATACGTTGTACGTTCAAGCAAGTCATCATCGATAGATAGGGTTTGAAGGAAAAGGGGTAGAATAATTAGAATATAGAAGGAAGGAAGTTCTCGATGATGAAATAAGTAGACGGGCACTTCGTGGAGACCAACTTCAAGCACAAATTTAGGGTATACCAAATCAACTTCGTGATCACTTGTCATCGTAATCCGAATCTTTAGCCGTTTGTCATTTAGTGAATCTTATTCGGATCATTTTTAGTGTTATGTATCGTGTTTGTTGTGTTTGCTGATGAAATCAATTAAACCATTCACCGGGGAGATTTTAACAATTCTATGATTTAAACTGAATAAATGAATTAACGGGGATTTTAAAAAATCAATTAGGAAAACATCGTGAGTGATTTGATTCGAATCAGCGACGAAAAAAATTTCCCAAAAAAAAAAAAAAACTGGGAAAAATAACTGTCAATAAATCATATAGGAAAACGATGTTTTTGGACCTTCGAAAAATCCTTACCAGCCTAAAAGGGTTGGTCTAGAGCGTGATCCGTCTCGTTTTTCTCTTTCGATTTTGAGAGGTGCACGGGCCCTCCTAAAACGTATTAAGAATCAAAAAGTTTGACTGTTTTACTGAAACCCTTTTCGTCACACAAGTTTTCTAAAAAGATTTTGTTCGGTCCAAAAAAAATGCTCGTTCGATCCCACTCGTTCGATTCCGCTCGTTCGCCCACCCCCACAAACATCACCCACCCACAAAATCATTGCTTCGCTCTGGTTTTCGATTCGCTCGTTCGATCGCTCGTTCGTTCCGCTCGTTCGATCCGCTGTTCGATCCGGCTCGTTCGATCGCTCCGTTTTCGATCCGGCTCGTTCGATCCGCACGTTCGGTCCGCTTAGTTCGATTCCGCTTTTCGGTTTGCCGCTCGTTTAATACGCTAGTTCGGTCCGCTAGTTCGGGGTTTTTTTTTCGCTAGAGTTGAGTAGCTTGTTCGAGTCTTGTCGTTCGAGTCTGCTTGTTCGAGTCCGCTTGTTTAAAGCTTATAACCAAATCGAATATTTCACAACTGTTTTTCGATTGGTTCTATTGGATTAGCCACGCACGACGTAACCACGACTAAAAACTTATATGCCAAGAAACCAAATCGAACCCCTTTGCTTAATAAAGAACGAAATCACTAACACAACACACTCGAATACAATACACCCCCGGTTAGCTCTTGATACCAAGAGTTATATTAAGAAATCACTAGCTACACAAGAAAGATCCGGAGGTCGGGGAGGATTGAACAAATGTTTAGCCATATTATTAGAGAGAAAGGAAAAAGATGGGAAGAGGTGTGTGTCTAGAGAGAGAAACAAGAACACACACTCTTTTTACAAAATGAATCCTCACCCCTCCATGGAAGTATGGAGGGGGTATATATAGGTCAAGACAAGGGACACTATACTATCTTAACAGTTTTAGTCCCTGTAGTTCTTGCCTAATGATAAGACTAATTGTAATTCCGATTATGTCACCATATTTTAAGGATAACACTGTCTAATCATTAACTCTCACACATTAACTCTGACCATTCTCTGACAAACATGTCGTACTTAACTTTCACACCGGAGCTTAATCGCTGGGGTCCGCCCTGCGGTTTTTAAGGCTAACTGGTTTTTTATTCTCATTGTGCAGGGAAAAAGAAAATCATCACTTCTCTTGCTCAAGTACAGGATCAAACTTTCAGTTATTTGAAGGCCCGGCACGCAAAAGGACTTCAATACCCTTGCTAAACCCGACACTGAATTTTTGTACTAACAGTGGCTGCTATCCGTGGGAAACACTTACGCATCCACGGATTCTTTTAAAAAAACTCCCATGAGCACTCACGAAACAAATCACAAACAATCCCAGTTCCGCCGTGAGGAACACAGGGGGGAGGAATGGTCCCCAAGGGTCTTGAGGAACCTCTATGTCTGACGAGGTTTCTTAGGGAAATTGTCGACAAAAAATTTTCACCCAACTCTTGCCGTATCATCGCCCGAAAAGATGCAAAAAGAAAAGGAGCAGAAAGATCACTCAACGCGTTCCGGTTAAAAAAGCGACGGCTGATCTATGGCGAAAGGAGGTCCGGATGTTAAGTAAGAGCCTATTTGAAGAATGCACACTACTCTGAATCCAATGTCACCTAACAGGCACGAAAACAGAACCCTTAGAAGAAAGGCGCGGAGGTAGGTATTCCGAAAGCACCATGCTCACACGCCAGTGTTTTCAAAAGGCTTAAGAAGTACATATCCCCTTCTCGTGGACACCGCCACTGGAAAGAAGGAGGCATTGTTTGTTTAATTTTTAATAGGTTGGGAGGAAGAGGAGCCCAGCTACTTCCGCACATCCGATAGTCGTCATCGGTAAGTCCAAAAGCAAAACGAATTGAAGTAAGAAGCAGAAGGCTGTCTACAAAGGGGGAACACCTTCCTCGTATGACTTGCAATATTCGAAAGTGAAGATAGTGAAGGGGGTCAAGTGAAATCAAGTCCAAGAAGGAGGAAATCAAACACCTATAATAAGATGACCTCTTCTGCCTTTTGGGACACTGTGAGGAAACAGAAATACCCTTTCACACCTCGGATCTGGCATTTTAGGCTCTCGAGGCTAGGATGCCCAGCCATTGTTCAAAAACATACGCTGCGATGGAGATCCGCGGGATCACTTAAAGTTATTTCAATCGGCGCAAAAACAGAAGATTGGGCAATGACGACATGGTGTCAAATTTTGTTCAACTCAACCTCACGGGGATGCCAGAGTAGTGTTTGGACTGGCAAGCTACCAAAAGAGTTTCGATCGACAGCTTATGAAGATCTAAGGGACAACGTTTAGAGGGAAAACTATCTCCAGCAAACCAAACACATCAAGGATCGGTGAAGTACATCACATATAAAGCAAAGAGACGGAGAATCTACGGAAGATTCATGGAAGATATAAGGCAGAAGTTGGTTTCGTAATATGGTATTATACTTATATAGCAACCCTAATACGAGATCCTAAACGAATTGCACTGACCAAGGCAAAGGTCACAAATTCCCAAAAGGATAAAAATACAAAGATAGATTCAATGATAAAAAGTTTCAGGATGTAGATTATTCCGGGTCGTATGTCCCAACGATGCTGCAATTGAGGTAATGCTGGTTTGTTGAGATAAGTGAATGATGGAGATTATTTAGAATGATGGAAACACTGATTATAGTTACATCTAAAATTAATTAAATAAAAACCTAATTTATCTTCGGGAAACAGATATAGGAATAATGGGATCCCTTAAAAAAACTACGGGAAACAAAATTAGTTATGGGAGAAATCCTAAATTATATCTTGATACTAAAATGGGGAACAGAATCAGTTATCGGGGAACCCTAAATACTAAAAATTAAGAAAATAAATGCTAAATTAAATTAAAAATCAAAATTAAATTCTAATTAACTTAATTTGAAAAATAAAAAAAAAACTAGAATTAAAACGGAGGTCTGTTGATATGCTAAACGAAAAGAAGAAACCGGTTAAAACGCATCGGTAAAACGGGTATAAGACTGAATTTTATAAAAAATAAAGCCTACACTAAATTTATATTTTTCCTAGACACTTAATGACAAAAAATAAAATTTTATAAAAAAGCAAAAAATTTTTTTATTATTTTCTGATTTTTTATGAATTTTTTAAGATTAAATACTAATTAAAACTAAGGAAAATAGATAAAGACAAAAAATAAAAAAGTTATTAAAATTCTAAAAAAATTACATTTTAAATAAAGAAAAGTCAAACAATTCTAAAAATATAAAAATGCCACAAAAAGTTATGTAACTAAATTAAAAGTAATTAAACTATTAAAAGTAAACCTAATTTATTATTAATTAATTAAATAACTAACAGCAGTTTAATTATAGGGACTAACAGTGAAAGGACTGCAAGGACTAACGGGGCAAACAAACAAACTAACAAGCGGCCATTAACTCTGGCAATCATAGAAATCGGAATTTACACAATGGTCCCTGTTTGGAACCGATATTCAAATGAGGGTCCAAGTGTCTTATTATCTTAAAAGTATAAAGCAAAGTCTGTTTAGGGGGGCTCAAGGACAACATTTTTCTTAATAAGCACACTAGCTAGAAATGAACTTATATAAGCCAGAAATGAGAGATTTTGAGGCTCTGCAGAAGCTATTTAAGTTTTATGAGCTTATTTTTTCTTTCTTTTGGGGATTGTAGCTGCCAAATAAGTTTTTAACAAATATGGGGGACAGTAATAAGGCTGTAAGGGGAGAAGTCCTAAATATAAGCTAGGAAATCTAAATAAGCCTAAAAATAAGCGTGGTCTATATTTACAAATAAGGCTAAACAGTTTATAAAAAAGAAGAAAAAGTAGACTTTTGAGCCTTATATGAAGTTGCCTTAATAAGCTATCTATGTGGGTTTAAGCTGCTAACACTAAAAGATAAAACCTATAATAAGCTATGTTTAAAAGAATAAGATCCTATGGCTTAATATTAAATAAGCTAGAAAAGTTTGGGCTATTTTATGGTGCTCAAGCACAGGAGAGACAATAGCAGTGGCCATGGGCTTATTTTGTGGCTTATGAAAATAAGCTTTTATAAAGTTGTTTACTCCACAAACAATCACCCAAACAGATGGACCAATTGGTGGGATATCGAGCTTATTTTAAAAATAAGGGCTATTATTAACGTACATTCAAACAATTTTGCGGAGATTGGGGCTTTGAAGTGGGGGTTTACAAAGAAATGACATGTGGGTACTTTGACTTTCACTTGTGAGGTGTTTAAAGACAGCACAAGGGGGTAAATTGTTGGTTAGAATGGCTAGAAACAAACAACCATAAGCACAATAACAGGTGCTTAAGCTGATAAGCAGTGGAGACCTTCAAGCTCTAGTTTGGCTTTCTTTGAATTTTACAGATTATAGAAGGCCACTTTTTTAAAATTATTTTCAAAACTAAAAGTTGTGATTTTATTAAGTTGCCTTTAATAAAACCCGAACACACTCAGCCAAAGTTGGCTGAGTGGTTATCACCCATTAAAAAACCATATTGACCCATTTTAAAGGTTAAACCAAACACCCCCTTAAATATAAATTTCGTTTTTTTTGTTTTTTTTTTGTTTTTTACAATGAAGTTTAAAGGGGTTTTAAGACAATGTGTTTTATAAGTTTTGACTTAACAACTCTTGCAACTTTTATTATAAGTTTTTATACAGGAATTAAAGGCTTTAAATTATACTTTATGTGACAAAATGCAATAAACAAGAGAAACTCTTAATTTTTTATTAAACTTCCAAGAAATACAAATTTAAAACTTTTTTTAAAACCAAACTGAGTACAATAATTTTATAAGCCAAACTTATTAAAATTTAAACTAAGAATAGGTAAAAAAAAAACAGGATTTATGTTTTTTTGGTGGGTTGCTTTTCTTCTTTATAGAAGTCTTCAAGCCTTCACTTGGTGTCGTGTTTGTGTTCTTGTGTGGTGTACAAAGTCTCCAAAGCAATCCTAGCCCTTCGTTTGCTTTCTCTTCATCTCAGCCATTGTAAGGTGGGTTCTCGGGTTTGAGTGGGATTGCCCAGGGGCATGATTTATACAGGTTGGGGTTGAGTGGGTGGGTTTATAGGGTTAGGGTGAGCTGGAAGTGTATAGGGGGTAGTGTATGGCCTAGTAACCTGGGAAAGGGGTGTGGTATGTTTTGGCGCCAAGGTGGTTTCGGGTACCCTGATTGCACGCAGGTTTTTAATGTAAGTTTGGGGAAGGTGCAAAAGAGCCCTTCACTTTTCATCCCTTTTTCATTTTATTTTAAGCCGGAATTTCAGTGAATAAATCTAGGTTGGACAAGTGACAGATTTGGCCCTTGTGTTTTTGTTTAACAAAAGAATAAAGATAGGTTTTGGTTACATATTGCAAATAATGGTCCCTCTGGTTATAAATCAAAAAGGATAGTGGAAGGGTTTGGCAAATTGCCCAAAAACCAGCCTTGTGTTTGGTTTTTTTCATTTTTCTTTTTAAAATCAAAACTTTTCAAACTTGGCCATTTTTTGGACCTTTTTCTTTATTTTTATTTTTTTATTTTTTTATTATAAAAAATGGTTGTTAACAATTACATTTTGGCCTTGAGTTTTATAAAAAAGATGTTTGGGGCTTGGGTTTTGTGATTGGGTTTTTTCTAGGACCCACTAAGGTAGGTGATGGGTTTTGTGTGTCAATGGCTTGAGATGGCTTGTAACTGGGCTAAGATGGGCGCTTCAAAAGTCTTCACTGTCTTTGTCAAATGCACACATATGGGTGTTGTAAATCGATTGAGGGCCCATTTGATCTTTACAGACTTCATAATTATTACTATTGGGCTTTTCCGGCCATCAGTCTGGTGGGGTTAAGATTGCATCACTAAATAGTATTCTTCAGTTTCGGCTCCGGTTTGTATGCTGTTTTCTTCTGTTTTGACTCTGACTTTGGCATTTTTGGGACTTTGGCATTGATTTTGCACTGTCTTTTCAATCCATGCTCAGTTTTGTCGATTTTGGCTTGGGTTTTCTCGTATTTTTGATGATATCCACTTCCTGCACAATACAAATGCAAAACAAACATATATTTGGCAGTTTTTGTCTGTTTTTGGTCATTTAAGCTCGTTTTTAGAGGTAAAAGATATGTGTAATTAAGCACATATCAGAAGTCCTGGACGTAGAAGGAGCTCCGGAGTGCATGAGAATCTCCGGGTTCATGCACGGAATAACTCACCCTGGGTTAATTAAGCATTTATATGAAAGAATCCCGAGATCTGTGGACGAAATGTATAGAATGACTACGTCGTTCTTACAGGGGGAAGTTGCTGCACTTAGTCACGGCCGGAGAAAAGCATCTTCATCATGGAAACCGTCAGAGGGGGGGGGGGGGACAAACCGATTTTTCAAAGAAAGGCTTCTAAAAACAAAAAAAAGACGGATCGTAAGCCAGGATAGATTCTCACTCCTCACCTAAACGGCAAAAAGAAATTTTTCGCTCTGGAAAAAGGAAAGTTCAAAGCCCCACCCCATGGTAACTTCCGGTGGAAAAGGGATCCGAGCAATACTTCCGGTGAATTTCATTCAGATACGGGACATAACACGGAATGGAATGCATGCTAGATGAGAAACAAATAGTATTGAATATGATCAAGGCGGGGAAAACTGTCGCAAATTCTAATCAAGAATTAAAACGAACGACAAGCGGAACAAGCACCGAAAAAAAAGGGAAAGCGTCCGAAAAAAGGAAATAAACCTTTGATATATGATGATCCAACCATGGGAAAGAGGTGGCCAGCCCTAGGTTACCCAAAGCTTCTCTCCGGAGACGGCAATGACCTTCCCACCTCTAAGGGAAGAAGAAGGGACGGAGGGCCCAATGATCATCGAAGTCGAAATGGGCGGACACTTTGTGCATAGGGTATTTATTGACGTGGAGGTTCTAAGAAGTCTTGTATGAACATTGTTCATTAAAACACCGCAAGAGATAAGGTGATCATGTGTTCCGGGCCACCACTCACCTTATCGGATTCAGCGGGGATAGAGACATTTGGGCCACTGGGCAGATAGCCTTGCTAAGTAAAAAATAGGTGATTGAAGTTCACTTCCACCTCCGCATGGATGAACTTCATGGTTATCAGGTCACCCCATCCCAACACATGCAATAATAAGGCAGGCTAGGCCATAAGAAAATCCGGCGCTTTGTACCATCAACAACGCACGAAATGTTGAAATTTCCCATTGAAGGCGGCACGGTAACGTTACAAAGTAGTAGGGTCATTCCTATGGAATGTGCTATGATCTCCGGACCTAGCATCCAGCCTTCCGCAGTAAACCAAGTACTGGAAGAGAAAATAAATATAGCAATCCACCCGGGAGTTCCTGAACAGACAGTTGCCATAGGATCTTTCCATTAACAGAAAAAAGGACGCAAAGAAACTATGTTCTTGCTAAAACAAAACTGGATTATTTTCGCCTGGAAAGCCAGATGATATGTACGGGAGTCCCACGAAAACAACGCCGGAACACCGTTGATATTCTGGGAGGGATATTCACCAGTCAGGCAAAAGTAAAGTGGACAAGTAACGGAAAGAAAAATAAGGTATCCAATGAGAGGTGGAAAAATTTAGGTGGACGCTGGGGAATAATGAAGAAGTCCATTTATCTCAGTTGGCCTCTCTATCTGGTATGGTCAAAGCATGACGGGAACTTGGCGAATTGTGTGTTTTGACTTCAAAGACTTAAAACGAATGCCCCAAAAGATTGTTTATCCTATTACCGGAAATAGACTGGAAGGTGGAGTCCCTCTGTGGGTATTCTTTCAAATGCTTCTTGGATGCATACAAGGGGTACCACCAAATTAAGATGGCAAAAGAGGATGAAGAAAAAACGGCGTTCATAACAAGTCAAGGGATATTTTGCTACTCTAAGATGCCGTTCAGTTTAAAAAATGCCGGGCCAACATATCAACGCTTAGTAGATAAGGCATTTCAAAGGCAGATTGGACCTAATCTAGAGGTATATGTCGATGACCTGGTTATAAAGAGCCATACGGAAGAAGAAATCATCCGAGACATAACAGAAACATTCAAAACCCTTCGACAGATAAACATGAAATTAAACCCAAAGAAATGCACCTTCGGAATGCAGGAAGGAATGTTCTTAGGTTACAAAGTAAGCACCCACGGATTGAGAGCATGTCCGGAAAAGGCAGACACAGTCCTTAACTTGCCATCTCTGAGATGCATCAAGGACGTGCAGAAGCTAAACGAAAAATTAGCAAGCTTAAACAGATTCTTGTCAAAATCAGCAGAAAAATTGTTACCTTTTTTCAAAACCTTGAAAAAATGTACAAAAAAGAGCGATTTTCAATGGACACCGGAAGCCGAAGAGGCCTTCAAGCAAATGAAAAAACTTATTGCAGAGCTCCCAAACAATGACGCTCTAAGTGGAAACTTGAGGAATTAGGTTCATATACTGGCTGCAAGCAAAAGAAGCTATTAGTGCGGTCTTGATGTAAGCGATAGAGAAGGCAGGCAAAAAATACCAGTATTTTTTTGTAAGCCGCTCTCTACGAGGCACTAAAATCAGCTATTACTCCTTATGGAAAAATTGGTTGTTGTAGCCTTGTCAGTGCAAGCAACGGTTGAAAAGGTTACTTCCAAGGCAACACACGGATAGTTATGTCAGGTAACAAATCATTCCGATATAATAGCAACTGTTGTTCAAAGTTCAGAAATTCCGGGGAGAATGCTGAAATGGAAGTTGATTTAGAAGGATAGGGACATCCATTATAGGACCAAGCGGATCCGCGATCAAAGGACAAAATTTATTGGCCAGATTTTATTATTGGAAACGACCCAGAAAGGAAGAAGAGTCTCGGACGAACTCATGAACAGAACCGTGAAGTACTATGGAGCCAGTTCCATGGACGTTGTGTTCACGGCACGGCTCGTTCTGCACAGACGGTCTCACGAGGGCAGGAACTAATACATAACAATCCGGAGGTGGGTTAGAGAGAATTATTTTAGAGAATTTAGAGAATAGAATTTAGTTTATAGGGTTAGAATTTACATATGCACATGAGGGTTAGATTTTATTGATTTGATGAGGCTACTAAACATATGAAGCCTAATATGAAGTGTTAATAGACTGGTCTCCGGATCGCAGAACAATATGGGTTGTTGTTAAAAAAAAACTTGCAAGCAAATGTTGACTCAAGGACTCGTGGTCCAAATCAAGTTATGGCTCTTACATAGCATAGGAAGTCAGCACAAGGTTCAGTTATTCCTTAGACAAAGTAAAAAAAAAAAAAACACTCGCAACGCAAAAAAGCTTCAAGGAATTTTCATCAAACAGATACCGCGGAAGTGGGGAAAACAAGGAGAAAGCAGACGCCCTAAAAGCAAGATCGCGGTTCCACAAGCTCTTGCGCATCTTAACAAATAGGTTGCTCGTGGTAAGAATTATTGAAGGAAAGGAAAAGTCAATAAATGAAAAGGAAAAATTCTTGACGCATATAAGTAGCAGTATAAGAAGTAGAAGTAGAGAAGAAAGGAAGGCAACACATGGATGACAACCATATGCGATGAAGTACCTGGCAAAAGAAAATCCTTTCGGAGAGGACAAAGGAAAGCAGAGGCAGTGTGGTTACGACGGGGGAAAGAAAGCGGTCGATATGCCATGATCGATGGGTACTTATACAAAGTCTTTTTTAGGACCATGGCTCCGGAGATTGCGTGGACCACTCCAAGCAAACTACGTCCTTACGAGATATACTACGATGGGTGTTTAGGGTCGTGCGGGGCCTATGCTCTCTGGTCTCCTTGATCCGTGGTCGCCAAAGTAATCCGAACAGGATATTACTGGCCAACAATGCATATGGATGCACGGAACTTGATAAGGGAATGTAATGACTGTCAAATACACCGCCCTATTCCAAGGAATCTACAGCAGAATTTGACCCCCATCACATCTCCATGACCATTTTATAAGTGGGGGATAGACATAGCCGGACCTTTCCTGGAAGGTCCGGGTAAAGTCAAATTCTTAATTGTCGCTATCGACTATTTCATAAATGGATCAAGCATAAGGCTGTTTTTGTGCCCTCCAACCATCATCGGCAATCAAGTAAAGAAGTTCGTATGGGATAACATTGTTTGCAGATTTGGCTTACCAGGAGAAATTATATAATGTACAATGAAAACATTCTCGCGATAATCCATTCAAAGATTAGTGGAGAAACTGTGCATCCGCCAATGCTTCGCTTCCGTGAAAACATCCACAAGCAATACGGCTTAGTTGAAAGAGCGACTGTGTGAAGTGTTAGGAGAAGGAAATAAAAGGCAAAGCTTGATGAAATAGAAGCAAAAGATTGGGATAGAAGAGCTTCCGCACGTACTATGGGCCCACCGCACAATGATCAAGTCAAGTAACGGGGAAACACCATTCTCACTAACTTACGGCACGTAAGCTGTCATCCTGGCGGAGATAGGCATGCCAACACTCCGGACCGCGGAGATAGATCCTGCTACAAACAACGAGGCTCTGAAAATCAACTTGGACCTCATAGAAGAGGAGTATGGGTAGCAAGCAGGCAATACAAGAAGCAAAAAGCAAAAAGAAAAAAGATGGAAAATATTACCACACAAGAGTCTCCGCGACACAAGTTTTCAAGAGCCAAGAGACATGATGGTTACCGCTAGCAAATGAGCAAGTCATGCCTAGGGACGAAGGGAAACTTTGACCCAAATGGGAAGGGCCCGTACGTATTTTAGAGATGTCGCTTGGAAAAGGGATAAGGTGCTTACAACTAAAGACTACAAAGGAAATGAAAATACGAGGTCCATGGAACATTTGTCTCATCTCAAAAATGTTTATATACATGAAGTGTAAGAACTTGCCCGGCATTACAATGCTTCGGAGGGCAATATCTTTATTTGCATTTTGTAATATGTTGAATTTCAATGAAAAGTGAGGATTACTTACCCCACGAGTGCGCGCGCGCTCTCAACAATTTAAATTGTCTTTACTTTGCAAAATTATATTAATTAACTAAGACGCGCATGCTAGGAGCCACGCTCCACAAAAATATTATCCCGTATAATAAAGGATTTGAGCAACCTCAAAATCAGCTCAGGCGCAATAAGAGGTATTGCAAGCCCAGCACCGGGAGAATAACCACAAATATTCACAAGGACTATCCTACTAAAGTATTTCACACGTTGATATTAAAATGACGTTGCAACAAACACTTTATAATAAACGGATATATCCAAAAAATCGCTCGCGCGCGCTCTCTCGGCACGCGTATCACAGAAAAATACGCAACAAAAAATGGCACACATACGCCCGCGGTATACACCCATAACAGCGCATAAACTATAATTATGCCAGGATTTATTTAAAGTACAAGAGAAACACAAGGTTCAACATGCGACCGCGGGATTAAAACAAACTCCACTTATAAAACAGCATCCCTAGAACTTCATCATCCAATTGGGAAAACATTAAAGCCAACTTCAGCTGACTGCATCGAGCCATCCTTCACTTTCTGAACTTAGGTTACTAGCATTCCGGAACCAAATCGATGATTCGGGAATTATCGTAATCTTTACAGAAAGAAACGGGAAGGTTAAGAGCAAAGGAGGAACAATGTACACAGTAGATAGCACGTTTGTAGTAGCAGGGAACCTCTGCAGGGGGTTCAGGCGGTTCAATCAAAGCCTCGGCGGATAAAGCTCATCATATGGACACATAATAAGTCTGCGCGCTCAAAAAAGAGGTGAGTCGTCTCTTAAAGATTCTCTTTCCATTTTTCTACTCGCCCACGGCAAATATCCAAAGCAACGGACAGGCTTGGTACCCCATTACGAAACCTATCTGCTTATGATGGACGGGAACCATAGTCTGATTACATCGGGTTGTTGGAGATCGGTCATACCTAAGGTCTCTGCCACTGGGTCTTCGTCCAAACGGAAAAAGAATCCATAAATATCCCTAAGTGCTGGCATCCTTCTTGTCGGAAAGCTCTTGAAGAAGCGGGAAGTTAAGGTCACGGAGTTCACGGATAGCAGAATTAAAATCATTCCTCCGCAGAGGGAATGAAGCTCAAAGTCAGTCAAAATCTGCCAGCTGCCTAATGAAATACTCATCCCTGCGGTATGCACTCCTGCCTCCCTTTCTCTATTGCCGACCAAAAGCTAGGAGACCAAGAGCCTCTGTACTCATTTGAATTAAGGACACCTTAACCACTAGAGGCTTCATCCCTACATGGGTTAGTAACCATCTGAGATAGCACTTCAGCACGACTCGTTGAGGAGTGTGCGGATGGAAACTCTCCTGAAAGGCTACTGCAACAACGGGTTTGAACTCAGTATCGATCTCGCGCCAAAATCTAGTCCTAAGAGGTCCCATAAGATTGTCTTGAAATTCCTCTAACTGTTTTCAAGCCCCCCCTCAACGTCATCCAGCTTCTCCACGAGGTCCGCGAAAGAAATTCAGCTAATGACCTAAGAAGAAATTATTATACTGTGAGGAGAGGAGAACACAAAATTGTGAAGAAAATAGTTAAGGACGAAAAACTATACCTGATCAACAAGACTTTGGTTCTGGGACTTCAAGGAAGAAGAACGACGCTCCCTAAGTTCAAGAAAGCTCATGTTCTTTTTCAGCAATTGATAGATCAAGGGCCCGTCTTTCAGCTTTAAAGAATTACATTCTTGCTCAAGAAGGACGTTGTGATCTTTGACGGAAGCAACTTCGCCTCGAAGCGAGTTCTCGGTGGCCTCAAGACCAGAAACCTGAGCACGGAGTTGGGTTACTTCCGTGGACTCCTCCTTTGCCCTAAGCAATTTAGACTTTAAATCTTCAATCCACTTATCCTTCGCCTCCAACAAAATATTTTTCTCCTCCGCAAGAGATCTCCATTTCCTCTTCTAAGATGTTCATACTCGCTCCGCATCCTCACCTCGGAGCTCAAACTCAAATTACGTGCGGCTGATACATTGAACTCAGTAAATAACTGCTCATGCTCCATTTCGCGGACACTCTTGAAGAAGGCAGGAGGAGTAAAGTGATCAATCATATTGGCACATAAACGCCCATTCATTCATTCATAACCTTGGTCACCGTTCCACTCAGGAACATAGATTTCCTTGAGCTTTAGGCACCTACAGCCTCTTCCGCAAGGGATGCTGCGCTCACGCGCATCAAACCACTACTACGATCTCCCTGCAAAAATGTCCCCCTAAGAGTACGATCCGTCTTCTCAGATGACTAGAAGAACCAAAAACGGATTCGGATGCAGTGCACTGTTATCTTTGCTAACATCTGTGCAGAAATAGCACCGTGAGTAGCAACAGTAGCAAACCTGGATAAGCTCCGTCATAACCGGAGCAGCAGACCTGACAAGAGAATCAACTTCAGGATCCGCAGATTTAGCGCTTGAGTGATGAGAAGAATTAGAGAGGACTACGAACCTTGTAGAGGGACCTATGGTTCACAAGGAGGGGCCAGTCACGGATTTAGTACGATCTCCGCCCTCCTCCAAAGGTGAAGCTGTCACGAAGACAGTACATAAAGGTATAATGGTAGGAATAGCTGGAACACCTGTTCTAAGCTTAGCGATGAATCTGAAGCAACTTGTTAAGAACACTAGGAGACTTACCTCCAGTAACGGAACCACTAGTAGTCCCATAATCGGTCCTTAATCTTTTGGGTGGATGGGAAGAGACAGGCAGTCCTTCACTATCATAAATTACTCTCTTTTTCTTCGAATGCTTGGGCTTAGGAACTTCAGCTTCAACAGGTTCGGTAACATGCACGGATGGCTCAACATTATCTCGGCCAGCAACGGAATCAAATCCCTGATCTCCACCATCACCAACACTTGCATCTCAACAAATTCCCTTTTCCATACTAGCGACAACTCTCCGGAGGAACGAACCACGGAGGTCGGAAGTAGGGTCACGGTGCGGTGTTTGGCCACAGTGATGATAGGTCTCTCATTTTCAGCTCTGGGTCTCTCAACAATCCTCACCTTGCGGGGATCAGCGGTGTGGATAAAAGCATTCAAATCCATCCCTTCAAAAAACAACAGGGAAAAAGGATAAAGAAACAAGAAAAAACAGGAAAAATATAAACAATAATCAAAATGTGCGCTACGGGAGGAAAATAGAACCCACCCTCTCCATCCTCTACTCAAAGCGGGGGTATAAGTTGGTTGGGTGTAAGTTTTCTTTATTCAAAAGGTAATTACGGCTTATGCCACCCAGGCAAGAGACTTCTTCCGGGAGGAACCTAAGGAACGGAGAGCTTGAAAAATAAGGGTATTAATATGCTCACTATATATTCAGAAGGGGCAGCCGATAGGTGAGCTCGATCCTTGACAAATATTGGAGCCCCAAAAACCTACTAAATCGAGCCAGCTTTGGCAGGAACCACAAACTCATCACCAAGAAGATAAAATGATCCATTTGCAATTCTTCACGGGAATCCAAATTCTTTGAAATAACAAGCACGGACGTTGGACGCTTAGTGAACCCAAAACCATCCATTTTTATTATTTATGTATATAAAGTAGCAAAAACAAACTGACATCATGGTTCCAATATTGCAAACGCGGCATAGGATTTCAAATGAGGAAACCTTGGCAGACCCTAAACCGGATAACTGGGAAAATGGGGATTGCGGGAAATGGGTTGAGAACAGAACACGAAGGAAGGTCGGTATAAAAGGGATACGGTAGTTGGCATAATCAAGAATCGGGTGGACGTTCCAACAACTTTACAGTTGGTTCTTTTCATGCTATTGGTGGCATCGGGCTTGGTTGTGTTGAGGGACTGGACTTCCTCGAGAACAAAATATTTAGCACAAATGACATCAAGGTGTTCTTGTGTAAGAACACATTTGAGAGATGTAATACTGCCCATAATAAAAGAGAAGCAAAGAGATTAACCTGAATCAAGAAGAAAGACTAGAATAGGGGGGGCTGTGCAACTAGAAAACCTTGAAATTTATCAACAATGGTGGAAGAGTGAAAGAGATAAAAAAGAACAGTAGGCACGAACGGCTATTTATACCATAGGTATACTTAAGTTAAGGTAAAGGGTAGGATGTTGATGACACATGTGCCAAGACAACTTCCCAATCATCCGCTAGTTCGGTCCGCTAGTTCGGTCCGCTAGTTCGAGTCCGCTTGTTCGAGTCTTGTCGTTCGAGTCCGCTTGTTCGAGTCCGCTCGTTCGAGCCAAACTAAAATCACTCGATCGATCCTTGAAGTGAGATCTAGTTCGGTCCTTGAAGCACGATTTTGTTGTCCTTGCGTTTTTCTTAGCCACGCACAACAAAGCCACGACTAAAAGCTTATATGCCAAGAAACCAAATCGAACCCCTTTGCTTAATAAAGAACGAAATCACTAACACAACACACTCGAATACAATACACCCCCGGTTAGCTCTTGATACCAATTGTTATAATAAGAAATCACTAGCTACACAAGAAAGATCCGGAGGTCGGGGAGGATTGAACAAATGTTTAGCCATATTATTAGAGAGAAAGGAAAAAGATGGGAAGAGGTGTGTGTTTAGAGAGAGAAACAAGAACACACACTCTTTTTACAAAATGAATCCTCACCCCTCCATGGAAGTATGGAGGGGGTATATATAGGTCAAGACAAGGGACACTATACTATCTTAACAGTTATAGTCCCTGTAGTTCTTGCCTAATGAAAACTAATGTAATTCCGATATGTCACCATATTTTAAGGCTAACACTGTCTAATCATTAACTCTCACACATACTCTGACATTCTCTGACAAACATGTGTACTTACTTTCACACCGGAGCTTAATCGCGGGGTCCGCCCTGCGGTAAGGCTAACGGTTTATTCTCATTGTGCAGAAAATCATCACTTCTCTTGCTCTAGTACAGGATCAAACATTCAAGTTATTTGAAGGCCCGGCACGACAAAGGACTTCAATACCTTGCTAAACCCGACACGAATTTTGTACTAACAAGTGGCGCTATCCGTGGGAACCTTACGCAACCACGATTCTTTAAAAAACTCACCATGAGCACTCACGAACAAATCACAAACAATCCCACGTCCGCCGTGAGGAACACAGGGGGGAGGAATGGT
>BQNB010081742.1:0-29536 GCA_026074375.1 Tanacetum coccineum
ACTCAAGTTATCAATATTTGTAAAGTTAGCAGCATTAACTTGAGTGCTAGCAGTAGAAACTCCATAAACAGTATTAACTGCGTGAGCAGTATTAACTGCTCTATTAGTGCTATTAGAATTGTTAGTTGAAGATAACACAAAAGCCATGTTTTGTATGCTTGAACTTGAGCAAGACATCCCTTTAACTTCTGGTTCATACACCTTGAGGTTGTTGTAGAGATCATCCATGCTCATTGTATCTAAATCAGCTTTATTTCCACTCAGGTGACAAACTTCTTAATAACTTTTGATTAACATCTTCTTGTGAAATCTTTTCACCCAGAAGCTCCAACTGACTCAAAAGCTTTTGAAGCCTATCAAAATTTTAATCAAGCATCTTTGAGTTTGGAGCAGTAAAGTTTTCATATTGCTGCTTTAAGAGATTCCTTTGAGTCTTTTTTTTAGCTTCATTCCCACCAAATCTATTTTTAACAGCTTCCAGCAACTTCTTAGCATCCTTTATAGAGTTAAACTTTAACTGATGTTTATGGGGAATGCCCATCATTAAAGTGCTTCTAGCTTTCACCACTAATCTTCTCTGAGCCTTTTCTTCAGCAGTTGTAATAGGCATCTCTGTCATAACACCTTCCACAGTTGTTGTTTTTGGCAAGGTTGCACCATTCGCTATGACTTCTTACAGTGCATAGTCTATTATCTAGATATATTGTTCAATCCTCATCCTCCAGATCTCATATTCACCAGGTTTAAGCATGGGAACTTTAGATGCAGCCACCATGTGTGCAGAATCTTGATTCATATCTTTTAGCAAAAGATCTTGTGTATAAAAACAAGTTCTTCTTATTCAAAGCTTTTCAACAAGCTCTGATACCACTTGTTGATCCCACTTCAATAGATCGAATTCCTTAAGCTTGTTTAAGGTTTAGTTATATTAGATAATCTAATACAAATATAGTAAATGCTTGTTTTGATGTATTAAAGATTTTCTACTTCTAAACTATAATTTTTATGCAGTAATCTAATCTTTAATATTAAGAAGATTTATACAATGAACAGTATTCAAAGAAAAACATATAATTAAACAAATAAGATTCCAATATATTTAATGATAACAATACGATACTCTCAAAGTATTGAGGGTTACAAAAGACCTTGAGCTAATAAAAAATACGAACTAAGTTGATTTGGTTTTGTTTGTTTGATACATCAATCTCATGCCCTAGGACCTCCTTTTATACACCATGGATTCATTACTCGACTTTACAATACTTTCCATAAGTAATATAAATTTTTTCTATAAATAACTAATACATATCAAGGGTAAAGCAGTACTAATAAATTAGTTACAACTTTACATAGCAGTATAACTTATCACTAGTAAGTATAAGCTACTTAGAATATTTTCCTTGAGATAGTAGTATTTTTTCAGCTGTATTAACTTTCAAACTGTCTTTGTACTAGCAGGAGGTAGAAGTAGTAACTTTCCATCTTAGCAGCATTAACTTTTGTACCTGCAGTATAATATTCACTAGCAGTACTAAATTTGTACTAGCAGTAGTAAACACTTGGCATATTTTTCTTTGAATCTCTTAGCAGTTACTAACTCCTGCTGAGCAGCATAACCAAACCTGAGCAGAATATTTTTTTTAATTCTATCAGCTCAAAAAAGATTTTAATCCAACCACACTTTGTATTGATAGTGAATACTATAAATTCCGAAAAATGAGTCTAACGATAATATTTAAGAACAAACACTTGAAAAGTGATAGAAACAAGCTAGAAAAAGAAATTAGTGAATTAAAAGAAAAGTTGTCAAACTTGGGAAAAACAAGAGAGTTGATCTTGAATGCACAAAGTGTCAATTACTTAAAATCGACAAAGAAAAACTCAAAGAGGAAGCTTTCAAGCTAACTCAATTTGAAAAGAGTACACACTATTTAAATGAAATGTTGAGTAATCAAAACCCTTCGAAGATAAATCGGGTCTATGGTTTAATTCATTTGAAGCATCATCTAGCGGGACTAAGAAATAAAATTTGTTAAACCTGAGGATAATTAAGTCCTCTGTGGTGGTGGCACTTAAAGCTTTTGTTGGCGGCCCCCTATAAATCTAAGATGGCATCCCAAAACCAAATCTGGCGACGTCTGTCTGTTCACCAGATGTTGAAAAATCTGTTTCTTTTCAAAAATCCATTTTAGGTCCTAGACCAAAACATATAATAGTAAACAACATTCAAATTCTTGTTGCTAGTGATAACGAACTTAAAAAAATTTATAAACCATCGTTAAAACCCGGAGTTGGATTTTCTAAACTAAACTTTAAGTCAAAAACTTCACCTCCAAGAAGAGTAAATAACTATTATCCTCGTTCTAAGACACCGCAACCAAAAAGAAATGTTGGTCGACAAAACCAACCTCATGGTTTTTCCTGTAACTTGGAATAACTTCCAACCTCAAAGTTACATGCCATGGGGAATGTGTCCTCCATTTCCACATCCCAATCAAATGCATCAAAAGAAAGGGATGTTTAGCACTAACAACTTTGGACCCATGAGATATTGGGGACCAAATGTTTGAGTTGTTGTCTTATATAAATAGATATGCCTTGGAGTCGACTAGGAACGATGATGTGGAAAAAAGTAGTGGATGCTCTAACACATGGAGGGTATACCAAAAAGCTCTTTACAAACTACAATGGCATACAATGGATGAAGGGGGTTAAAATTTTTTTTTGGTAGCTTTTCTTCGCGGGGTAGGTAAACTTCATTGGGAAACGGTACGATTTCTAATGACTCTTTCAATATAGGTAATGTAGAACATGTAGATAACTTAAGATTTAACTTGCTAAGTGTAGGTCAAATATGTGATAATTAATGTAGAGTAACTTTCTCTAAACACGATAGTGGAATCACTAAGGATGGTAAGGTTATAGGTATATGTATTAGGAAGAAAGGATTATATGTGATGAAATTAGGAAATAAGCCGAAAGATCAAAATTTGTGTTGTAACGATTAATGAAAACTCCACTTTGTGGCATAGGATATTAGGTCACGCTAATATGTGTCTCATTCAATCGTTAGCCACTAAGGAACTAGTTAGGAACTTACCTAAGCTTAAGTTTGATCAACACTTTTGTGATGCTTGCAAAATTAGGAAAACAAGCTCACGCTAGTCACAAAGCTAAGAATATAGTCTCAGCGGGGGACTTCATGCTTTAGAATCTTCTCCATATGGATCTTTTCGGTACATCCGTCGTAGGAAGTTACAGAGGAAACCTCTAATAATAGTAGATGGCTATTCTAGGTACACTTGGACAAGATTCCTTAAAACTAAGAACGAAGCCTTCGATCAATATCTTAAAGATATAGTTGGTTATATACAAAAAAAAAATTAGGATTTCCTTAATGTTATTTAGGATGACCTCGGTAGGGATTTGATAAATGAAGTGCAATTAGAGAATTTTGTAAATGCAACGGTATTACACAAACTTCTCGGGCTCCACCGCACTCCTACAATACAAATGGCGTGTTGGTAGAAAGGAAAAAATAGACATACAGAAATAAGTAGAACAATGTTGAATTGAACATATCTATTAACACAAAAGTTTGGTCTGTGACGCCGTCAGGACACATTTCAAACATACATCCTCAACCAAATCCTAATTAGAGCTATATTAGAAATCCACGCCCCCTTTTGAACTCTTGAGAGGTAGAAAAACCTACTCTTGATTACTTTAAGAGTGTTTGCAGCATGTGCTTCATTTTAAACCACAATAAGGACTACCTTATCTAAGTTTTACCCAAAGTTCTTACAGAGGAATGTGTCTTTTTAGGTTACCCCAAAATTGTTAGGCCTAACATAATCTTAATCAAACACACCATGGAAAATTATAGATCGCATCAAAGTGACATTCGATGTATTACCTCCAATCTCTAAAACATTCACCCTTGGTTGATGTTGACTAGATGAAGAAGAAGCGATTAAGGTTACCAAAAAGAAAAAAACTTAGAAAATGACATTGAGGAGGAAACTTTAGAAATTGACGAAGTAGTCAATACTAAGGAATCTAGGAACCATCCATTAGAAAATGTCATAGGAAACCTTAACCAAAGAACCCTTTGGTCTCAAGCCCAAAACCAAAGTAACTTCTTTTGTTTTATATCAATGATAGAACCTAAAAAATGTAAATGAAGCCTTAAAGGATGAAAGTTGGATAATCGCTATTCAAGAAGTATTAAATCAATTCATTAAAAATGAATATTTTGGGAGTTTAACGTACCACAATTATGATTATGACAATCATAGGAACTAAATGGGTGTATAAGAATAAGTTAGACGAGAACGGTGTTGTATCTCGTAATAAGGCTAAGTTAGTCGCCCAAGGTTTATATCAACATGGGAGGGCATCGATTTTGATGAATCTATATGCCCTAGTTGCTAGGTTTTAGCGTCTAATTTGGGACCTGGAGCTTATGCTTGTGCCTTAGTCTTTAAGTTATTCAAAATAGAGTATATAAAAAAGTGCATTCATGAACGAGTTTTATACTATGAAGGAGGTATACGTTGGCACAACTCCAGGATTCATTAATTTTCAAAACCAGATCATGTTTACAAACTCAAGAATTATTATATGCTCTTAAATAGTTACACATAGATTGGTATGATTGATAAAAGCTTTTCTTATTAAACATAATGTACAAAAATTAGAATGGTAGATAACACACCTTTTTACTAAGAAAGGAAAAAGTTAAAATCTCTTCCTTGTTCATAATATATGTCGGTTACATTAGTTTCGGTTTTTTGACTTATCAAAGACATGTGTGATGTCTTTGCCAATATCATGCATGACGAGTTCGAGAAAATATGAGCTAGATAGGTAAACTTTACTTCTTTCACTTGGGATACAAATATAATAAATAGAGACGGTATATTCTTTAATCAATTAATTTATATTAAGAAATACTTAAGAAATTTGGCTTAGGAAGATTTTAAACCAATGAAAAACCGCCATGCTCCTCGGATGCTTAACTCTCGTAAGACGAAGAGATATGTGAGTTCATTAGATAGTACCATGTATCGAGGCATAATTAGCGATTGTTTGCTCTAATATCGACAAGTAGGCCTCCGATATAATATTTAGTGTTTGCCTTTGTGCACGGCTTACAAGAGGATCCCTAAACATATCAATCTTTGAACGCGGGTTAGGATTATGGTATCCTTAGGGGACGGGCTAGAACAGTAAGTAAAGCCGAATTGATCATGCGGTAGTTTATGTGGAACCGTAAAAAAGTACTAGCTCACTTCAGGTAGTTTGTACGTTCGTGAGGATGTTGTTACATCGTGCGTGGTTCTCAGAAGAAACAAACCATTTATTGCCAAGATACACAACCGAAGCCGAATAAGTAAGTATCGAAAAGGCATTATGGTTTCTAAACATAAGTACTATGATGAAAAGCTCTTATCGACTACCACTTTCGCACTCGAGACACGTCCCGTCATGTGCGAAATAAAGGCAGTGAAATTTTGTCACCAATTTTTTCGGGATATTTCCCCGTAAGGACATACTCTATCGAAATTATGCTCGTCGTCGACAATATCGAAGACATCTCACTAAACCTCTTAAACCGTGAATCGTTTAACTATCGTCGTCTTGGTTTAGGAATGATGGAACACATTCCATAAATCGTTATTCTCTTCTTCTAGTCTCGATTGAGTCAGTATTCCATTGCGTGTCGTGACAAATTTGATACTTCATCACCAAAAGTATGTTTTAAGTATTTTTAATTCGCGAAATGCAAATTAAAACGTCACTTCTTTCGTAAAATCTTTTGGCAAAAATCGAGTCTAAAACCCTCTACTGAGGGCGGCCCCCTGATTTAATCAGGCGGCCCCCGTATCGATATGGGACCGCCACCAGACGAAGACATATGGTTGTTTTCTCACTTGTTAAACACAAAAACAAACTCCCATTTCTATCTTACTTTAGCGCGAACCACGAACCAAAAACCCACCATCCTTAATATCAACCCATTAAAACTCAAATTGAAGATAAATCCTCACATTATCAATCCTAACATCATAAAGATCGTCAATTGTAAGTCATTTCATCTATTTCTTTCCAATTCGTGTCTAGGGTTCATGTTAAACAAAAAATTAAAATTGGGGATTTTTCATTTTTCTTTTAATTGTATGCAATTAGGACTATAATAACATAATGTATAACTAATATGCTTCCCGTAGACATAGGATTTGCATAATTGAGTGTGTTTGTCAAATTTTTGATATGAACAAAAATCTTAATTTTCTTTCAAAATTACTCACGTTAAGAACACCATAAAAATGTTTAATGCATTGTTAATACACTCCAAAAATGTTTTTGCATTCATTCATAATGATCTCATGAACATCATTCAAAATATTTAATCAATGAATATTTTCGACATGTTTGGATGAGCAAAATTGAATTAAGGAGTGTTTGGGTTAACTCATAGGTTTTTGTTTTAGAGACAAGTCAACCGCAACTACACATTTGTTGCATGTAGGCACACACTAGGCACAACAATTCTTATTAACTATACATTCTCATAATTATAAAATCTTGCATTATTTTTAATATAGGTAACAATGCCTCGTAAAACTGCCGAAGATCACCAAAACACAAAAAACTACATTCTAATAATTTCACATGAATACACCTCACCTTTAAAATAGATGCTTAAGAATCTTGAAACTCGTTGCATTCATGAGGGTCGGGTAGTTTATTCAGATTTTGATGACATGGTCTATGTTAGATCCATGTTTGGGCATATGGGGTTTGATTGTCTTTTTGATATAAATGAACAAATTATTCCTCGTTTCATTCTTGAACTCTATAGTCAATACCATGTCAACTATACTCTCGAAGGTCAAATTTTAATCGAGTTTGTCATCTAAAATAAATTCTTCTCTTATAAAATCGAAGAATTTGGTCAAATTCTTGGTATTTTTTTGGGCTATGTCTTTTTTTTGAGATAGTGGATACTTGACGATTGCAACTATAGTCGTACCTACGAGTGTCATTATCAAAACTGTCCTCATTGCTCGTTGAAATCAAAAACTATGTTCAAGAGCTCGTATCCGTCATGATAAAGTCATTGTGTTGAGAAAAAACAAATTTTAACTCGTGAAATCGTGTCAATAATGAAAACTTGGGTTGAAATAATTCAGGAAATGTCTTTTGTCTTGGGGGTAACCAAGATCATGTCCCGACATGTCGGTGTCACATGCTTTATTATATCGCTAGGTCTGAGCGATATAATCTTGCATACTTTATTGCAAAAGGAATGGAGTTTGTCACCAAACAACCTCGGTTAATTCTACCATACGGTATGTTATTAACTTGATTATTTAAACATGTCATGTCCGAGAGTCCCGAGTTTTCAAAAGATCATTATGGTCCTCTTGTACTGAGATCGTGTCAAATTCCTTTCACGCATCAACAAGAGCGGGAAAGGAATAGAAACGGATTATGGCACGAGAAGAGGTCGTCCGTCCGTTTGAGCTTCTTCCTCTTCGTTTGCCTTCGGTCAAACATCCTCTTCTCGTCCCAACGACGATGATATTGATGCAAATGACGAAGGGACCTCACGTGCAAGCACTCCTTCCCTCATTCGTTTTGTCAATCTGTTGCCAAATGACATCCCTCAAATCTTTTGAAACCAACCCAATGTTGACCCAAACATGGAAGCCTTCTATACTCGTCAAACCGAAATCCTCAACCGTCAAGTCCAATTGTGAGATGAGCAACATGGTGGAATAAGGTCAATCAGGAAAGGCATTAAGACCTTGTGGAGGAAGAAGAAGAAGTAAGCAATTTGGGAAATTTCTATAAGATAATTTATTTATATTTAGTACTTCGTTACATTTGTTGGTACTTATTTTTAATATCTATGCTTTGGTACTTAAACTTACGCTATTTGGTAGGATTTTTAGAATTTAGTTTGGGCAACGTAATTTTCCTTGGATGATCATTCCATTTTATCATCCTAAACTTATTTGCATGAAACTTTTGGCATCTCTATGCTTTCTATTAAGTTTATGATATTATGCATGCTTAATCATTTCATAGTTACATGCCTATAATTGCTTCCCAAATAGTATAGCGAGCCTTTGAATTTGAAAATCTTGGAAATATTAGATGATTCTTGAGGTAATAGGGTTGGCTGCAAAAGGGAAAAACTTAGGGTAACATTTTTTGCACAAGTTTAAAATTTTGGACAAACTGGGAAAAAATTTGTCCCTCCAGAAAACGGCCTCTTTAAATACCTGGCGGCCCCCAAATATATCTGGGACCGCCCCCTTATTTAAGGGGGACTATCTTTCATGAGTACATGAGAATTTTTACCTGTGTTTCTCTGATTTTTTGTGCAGTGACTATCTCTTTTTTCTAGGCCCCTGCTCAATTTTTGCTTTTTGCTTAACAATTCTTGAATCTCCTTCCTTACTCTCTTGCTTTACCTATTTTTCATTTACATCCTAGTTATATACACCTTCACCTGCTCTTTTCATTGTCACCACATTTATCTTTACTAGGTGTTTTCCATACCTAAAGTGGCTTCACACTCAAGCCTCCTCATCTAACCCTTCTAAGGAAACTATATAATTTCTATCTTTCTCCAAGACAACCTTTGTGAACCTTTACTAGTAAAAGTAGATGACTCTACCACACATTCTCCTTAAAAAATCCTCATCTCTCCCCACCAACATCGCACCATCAAAAAACTCATCAACCAAAGAAAGATACATAATCTACCTTGGCCAATATCTTCATTTGAGTTAAAACCTTAATCTTCACCTCTTCCCTCTAATGACACACCCTCTCCTCAACCATTCAATCCATTTCTTGATGATATCATGGATGCTCTTCCAAGACCTTCAAATCTACTTCCACTTAAAAGTCATCCTTCTTTAGATATCACTTTTCCCTTATCACTAATCACTCCTCTTGATCACATTCTTGATACCCCTTCACCACCTTCACCACAACCACCACCTTAACCACCTCTCATAGGTCATCCCATTTACTTCAACATGTTTGACTATCATGAGATAAATTGTCTTTGTTGTTTTCACAACTGAAATCTCATTTTCTCTCTTAGGGATGAGATGAATTTAATGTTGTCACTGAGTCCCTAGACCCCTTTCTTACATTTCGTCAATTGCTCACCTTCTCCACCTCATCCTTAAAACATCTTCAATGCTTCTAAATAATGTTTCACCCAACCTTTTGCTCAAAGCCATTATCTATGACTCAAAAATCATCTAGGATTTATGAAGTATTAAGACCATTAGTGTAGTATTGTTTAATTTTAGTATATCTAGTATTGTAAGAAATTCATGTTCTCATGCATAAGTTTACTTTATGTATGAATTTGCCTTGTTATGAATGAATGAATTTCTATTATGGATGAATTGTATGACTTATGTTTTTGGTTATTTCTTCTCTATAGAGCCAAGAATATATATATTTGTCGTCATCTTGCTACTTGTTAGAAATGTTTCTTGTACTTGTACTTCTAACTCGGTTTTGTAGCAAAATCCCATAAGCTCGATACCTTGGTGCCCCAAACAAGGGGGTATAATCAAGGGGGAGTATTGGCATCGTTGATTTACTTTCTTTCTTAGTAGACGATCAACTTTTTGGATTTGACAATAAATGGGGAGAAATAGGATCATAACTCGTTAAAATTGTAAAATTTTATTTTTGTTATAAACCGTTTAAATTTTTTTTGTCATCATTAAAAAAGGGGGAGATTGTTAATACAAATAATGCCTAAAAACGTTATTTATATTTTTTGACTCCTCTACGTTTTAAAAATGACAAAATGCAAAAACGTTTACGTGTTATTAATCGTAATTTTCCATTTCAACATAAATCACTTAAGGTATGTGTAAACAAATCATTAAACATAATTAGTGATCAAAAAATTATCTTTTCTTAACCATTACATTTCTACAAAAGTATTTTTACAAAAATAAAAATATACAAAAATATTTTTATTTATAAAAGAAATGTTTTATTTAAATATAAAAAATTCAAATCTTATTTTTCCCCCAAAACGGAATGTTCCACACCAGATTTAACATTCCCACCACAAAAGACAAAAAATGGGAGCGTCTAACTAGGGGCGGCCCCCTGATAGGCACGACAGGCCCAACAGTTTTATCTTGGACCGCCAGGAACGACAACAGCAGTACGTTGGGGTTTTCCCGAGCTATAATATGCATTATTCCCTGTTAGAAAAACAGTTCTCGTTGACATGAATTTTTCTGATCTCTCTCTCTACTCTTAAAAGCCTTCTTTTCTCTCTAAATTGTATGATCACATTAACATGTTTAATCTTTGTTTCCAAGTTATCCAATTCATCTCTCTGCCTCTTCCTTCCTCTATCAGTGCAAGAGAGAACACTCATATACACAAGAAACGTGTGGTAATAGATTAGTAATTTCTCCTTTATTCTTCTAAGATCCAAAACTCTATTTTCTTGATCTTGTGTTTGTGTGTAAAATCAAATAGTATGTAAATCCGATAGTGTAGATCGTGTGTTGGTTAGTATTTTAGTCCTTAAAATACATTGGTGAAGTAGTATAGTTTTTTAACAAACAAATGTACCTTCATTTTTTGCTGCATCTTTAGCTTTTTTTTCAAGTATTGTCTCGATAGCTTTTAGTTCAGCTAATAATTCTATTTTTTTTGCAGCTTCTTTGTCAGTTTTTTCTTTGTTAGCGACGTCATCACTTTGATCATCATATTCTGCAATTTTTTCATTAATTGTTTATAAGCATATCGACAATCATATTTGATATTCAATAATATCAGTTGAGTAGTTTATATAATACAAATTTACCTTCATTTTCTGATACGTTTTCCTCTGTATCTTTTTCAGGTTGTTTCTTTTTAGCTAGTTTCTTTCTAGCCTCTCTTTTAGCTTCTTTGATTTTCTTTTTTTTTTGTTTTATCGTTTAATTTTCTTGTAGAATCTTCTTCCTCTGCTCTTGCCTTTGCTGCGGCATCTTTGATTTTCTTTGAAGTTCCAGAACCTACATACAGATAAGCATATATATTTTTAGTTATCATATATGATTGTCATAATTTCATGCTATGTTTTGTTTCAGCCGCATACTTAAACACATGCATTGTGATATGTTATGTTTTTTTGAAGGTTTAGCCTTTAACTTAGCCTTCATCTTTGCCTAAGGCTTTCTCGGCGGCTTAGCTGCTTACTCAACCGCATGCATTTTGATCTGCTAAGCCTTCTAATTACACTTGTCATACAAATAACATGTTCAAAAATTCTATAAAAGCTTTAAAACCTAACTTGTATCATATATGATATAATCTAACAAATCATGGTTTATTTGTTTTATTTACACTAAGTGTTCTGCTTTTGCCGAAAGTAGAGCCTGTGTCTTATCCTTCAGCTTTCCTGAAGGAATAGCCTGCGTCTTAGCCTACTTTTTATGAATTCATATCCTTTCCCTTTGGCGAAGGCATAGTGATAAGTGCTTAATTACACATATCTTTTACCTCTAAAAACGAGCTTAAATGACCAAAAACAGACAAAAACTGCCAAATATATGTTTGTTTTGCATTTGTATTGTGCAGGAAGTGGATATCAACAAAAAGACAGAAAACCAAGCCAAAATGACAAAACTGAGCATGGAATGGAAAAGACTGTGCAAAATCAAGGCCAAAGTCCAAAAATGCCAAAGTCAGAGTCAATACTGAAGAATCAGCAGTCAAACCGGAGCCGGAACTGAAGAATACTATTGAATGCAATCTTAACCCATCTGATGGGCCGGGAAAGCCCAATAGTATATTTATGAAGACTGTGAAGACCAAATGGGCCCTCAATCAATTACAACAGCCCATTTGTGTGCAATTGACAAAGACTGTGAAGACTTTGAAGGCCCAATCCTAGCCCAGTTACAGCCAATCTCAGCCATTGTACACACAAAACCCACTCCATAACCTTATTGGGCTTGAAAAAGCCCAATAACCAAACCTGTACCTTATTGGGCCCAAACCCAAACCCAATGGGCCCAATACAAGCCCAAGCCCAACAAAAGCCCAAAATCCTTTTTTATTAAACTTTAGGGACTAAAGTTGTCATTTTTAAAAGTTTTTTATAAAAGAAAAATGGTAAAATAAAGGGAAGGACTAAAACTGCCAAATGGCATTTCCCTTTTAGTTATAAAACAGCAGGGAAAAAAAAATAAAGAAAAGGGCTAAAAATGCCAAGTTTGAAAGTTGTTTTATAAAGAAAACAAAAGAAATAAAACACAAGGGCTGAAAATGTAATTCACCAAACCTCCTTTAATCTTTTAGTTAATAAACAGCAGGGACCAAAATTGCAATTTCCTAAAACCCTTCTTTGTTTTCTTTTGTTATAAAACGGAGGGGCCATTTGTGTTACTTTCCAAACATGTTATAACTAGTTTTTGGGCTAAAATAAAATGAGAAGAGGAAGAAACATGGGGGACTAGAATTGCACCTTCTCCAAACATTTCGTTTAAACCTGCTATCCATAAAACAGTACCCCCCGTACCCGCCAAAATCAAACCCACCCTTTTCCCCACAGTTTCAAGCCCAAACCACCTCCCAAGTACTCCACAGCTCACCCCTACCCATTCCCACCTCCCCAATACCCCTATATCCCTTTCCCTGCCAAAATCACTCAACCCCGAAAACCCTTTCAATGGTGAGATGAAGACAAGAACAAACCAAGGGCTAGGATTGCTTGGGGATTGTTGCACTCTCACAACAAGCTCATCCCAACACAAAGAGAAGGAAGAGGGCTGCTATAAAAAGGAGAAGAGCAAGCCGAACCCAAACACACCACTTTTTTTTATGTTTTAGTGTAATTTTAATTTTAAAAATCTTTTATGAAGCATTAGTTGTAATTCAGCTTTATTTAAAAGTGTTTGTTGTAATACTTCTGTTTTTAATATAAAAAGTTGAGAGTTCTTTAATTTCCCATTTTCAAAATTTAAAGTTGAATGCTATTTGTTTAAATCTGTTTAAACTACAAACCCAATGGGCCCAATACAAACCCAGTGGGCCCAATACAAGCCCAAACCCAAGCCCAATTATGGCCCATTAATCCTTTTTATAAAACAATAAGGACTAAAAATATCATTTTTAAAACAAGTTTTATAAAGGAAAAAAATGGTAAAATGAAGAGAGGGACTAAAACTGCCAATTGGCAGAACTTTTATTATTTTAAAAGCCAGGGGCAGATTTGCAATTCTTTAATTCTTTCTTTTATTAAAACAGAGGGACTGTTTCTGCCATTATTCAAACTCTTTTTAATTCTTTTGTTATAAAAACTACGAGGACCTCTTGTGTCTATTTTAAAACTCATTTATAACTACAAGTGGGCTTATAAAGAAATTGAAAAGAGAAGGAAAGGTGAAGGGGCATTGTTGCCTCTTCCTCATAGATCGGTTTAAACAGATACATCCATAACTGTACCTTAAACCACTCCCGCCAAAACTCAAACCACCCCTTCCCCACGGTTTCAAGCCAAACCACCTCCCTAAGTACATTCCCAGCTCACTCTCACCCTTTCCCACAAACCCATTGACCCTATAACCCCCTCCCCTAACAGAACACTCAACCCAACGAACCCCATCAATGGTGAGATCATGAGAAGGAAAACAAAGGGCTAGGATTTGCTTAGGACTGCCTTGTACTCTTACAACAAGCTCAACCCATGAGCCAGAAAGGTTTTAAAGCTGCTATAAAAGAAGAGAGACCAAGCAGCACCATGTTTTAGTTTAATTTTAATTTAAGTATTTCTTTTAAGCAATTAATGTATTCAGTTCCTTTTTAAGAGTTTATGTTGTAAGTTTTTGATTTTCAATAAAAAAGTTAAGAATTTCTTGAAGTTGCCATTGTCGAAATTTCAACCCTCATATTTGTTCTTTAATCCTGTTTAATCTTGTCTAAGAATGTGTTAGAATTGTTAAACCTCACTAGTACTCACCTTTCTCAGCCTTCCATTTACTAAAAATCAATTAAAAACATTTTTTATAAAATAAGGGAGTGTTTGGTTTTGACTGTAAAATGGGTCAAAACAGGTTGCTTATGGGTCAAACACACTCAGCCATCTTTGGCTAAGTGTGTGGGCTTATTTAGGCTAGGTTAATCAAAATTTTTAGTAAAAAAATTAATTTTTGAGCACCCTTGATATTCTGTCAAAAATCTATAAAGTTTTAGTGTGCTAAACAGCTTAAGCTGTTTAAACAGCTTAAGCATACCTCTCTTGTGTTATTTTAGTCATAACTAGCTAAAAAGAAGACCCCTTTGCTCTGTCACATTTTAAAATTACCAAGTAACATCAAGTAGTGTAGTATGCAATTTCTTTGAAAACTCCAAATTTCAAGCCAAAAAACCAGCAGGTTTTAGTCAACCTTAATAGCTAAAAGTTTAGAATTAAGCTCATTTACATGCCTTTTCAATCTGTTCTTGGTTGATTTTGGGTAAAAGGCTCATATGAGCTTATTTTCATAAGCCCAAAAAGCCCCTTAAGCCACCATTTGTACCTCCCCTGGTGCTGAGCACCAGGTTTCAGCCCCCTTTTTCTAGCTTATTTGCCATTAAGCCATAGGACATTAGTGCTTTTTAATATAGCTTATAGGTAGGCATTTTAGGTTTAGCAGCTTAAATCCCTTAGATAGCTTATTTATATAGCTTATTTAGTGCTTAAAGTTCACTTTTTTCTGTTTTCCTTTTAAAACTGTTAGATTTAGCTTATTTTCTCCCCAGCTTATTTTAGGGCTTATTCTAGAAAACTAGCATATAATTAGGACTCCCTTGGCCTTATTAGCTTATTCCCATAGTCTTAGCTTATTTTGTAGCTTAAAATCATAAGAAGAAAGAAAAATAAGCTAAAAAGCTTATTTAGCTTTTGCAGCCCCAAAAGCTCACATTTCTGGCTTATTCTTTGAGATTCAGCTTATGTGCCTTTTATGAAAAATGCTCCCCTTAAGCCCCTGAACAAGTTTGCTTCTTTGGCTTTTTGCTAATAAGCAACTTGGACCCACTTTGTAGTCGGGGTCCACAACTCAGGACCATTTATTAATTTTCCTAATTTATGGTTGCCTTTGTTAGTTCTTATAGTTAGTAGCCTGTTACTTCGTTAGTCCTTGTTGCTTTACTCTGTTAGTCCTCTAGTTTAACAGCTGTTACTCTTTTAGTTATTTATTTAATTAATTTAGGTTAAAATCTAATTAGTTTAATTACTTTTTATTTATTCAGTAACTTTTGGGCAATTTTATATTTTTAGAATTGTTAATTTTTTCTTTATTTAATTTTATTTTTTCAGAATTTTTATAACTTTTATTTTTTGTCTTTTTCTATTTTCTTAGTTTTAATTAGTTTTTAATCTTTAAAAATTCATAAAAAAATCCAAAAATTAATAAAAAAATATTTTTCTTTTTTATAAAATTTTCTTTTGTCATTTAGTGTGTAGGAAAAATATAAAATTTAGTGTAGGCTTAATTTGTCTTAAATTTCAGTTTTAGACCCGTTTTACCGGGTGCATTTTACCGTTTCTTTTCGTTTTACATTCAAACGACCTCCGTTTTTGTTCTAGTTTTCTTTATTTTTCAAATTAAGTTAATTAGAATTTAATTTTGATTTTTAATTTAATTTAGCATTTATTTTCTTAATTTTTAGTATTTAGGTTTCCCGATACCTGATTCTGTTCCCCGTATTTTAGTATAGATTTAATTTTAGGACTTCCCTATAACTAATTTTGTTTCCCGTAGTTTTAAGATCCCCATTTCCTTTGCTTGTTTTCCCGTAGATTAAATTAGGTTTTATTTAATTAACTTTAGTTTTTAATTATATCAGTGTTCCCATCATATATTCTCCATCATTCAATTTCTCATCAAACCAGGATAAATTTCAATTGCAGCCTCGTTGGGACATACGACCCGGGAATATCTCTTCCGGAATCTTTTTATCATTGATTTGATTCTTATATATTTAATCTCTTTGTGTAGCTTTTGACCTTTTTCCCTTGGTTAAGGGCATTCGGTTAGAATTTGCATTTGAGTTATTTTATATATATACCACCAGCGAATCAGTGACAGAAAATTGGTAAAACTATTTTTACGTTTGTATATGTATTGAAGGTATACAATAGGTAAATCTTTGTTTGCCCAAAACATATTGTATGCACAAAACATAATACTTATTTGAGTTCTTTAGTTTTCTATACTCTATAAATATTAACGGTCTTGCGAACTTTTGATAACTCAACTTGATGCTCTTAAATACGATTGTGAAGCTAAAATTTTACATGTTTTAACATAAAGTATGACCATCAATCCTAAGTATAGCTGACACGAACCCAATAAGACCTTATAGGGTCTTATATGCTGTCAAATGGGTTGACCTGAACCCGATAAAACCTTACAGGGTCGGGTTGATTCGGGTCCAACTTAGCTTATCGGGTTAACCCGATAGCCTTATAGGGTCGGGTTAGGGTCTTAGTTAGTTTCTTATCGGGTTATCGGGTCAACCCGATAAACCCAATAAGAAATAATGACGTATCTTTTATATAATAAAAGAATTACATCATTTAACCGAAAATAATGACATATCTTTTATGTTTGCAAAGTATTGTTATGCATGAAACTTTTGTGGTAAAAATATAACAAATTGTCATCAGTTGCCCGGTGGGAACTGATCTTGTGGCCTGCGCTTGAATTGTGAAGTACCAGTGAGGTAATGTATTGTTATTCATTGTTTAACATTTAACCGAAAACGATTACTTGGTAATTTGTTTCAGTATACGAAGCACAAAAACTCGTTTTATTTTATTTTTCTTAACAAGTAACCCGATAACCCGATAGACCCAACCCGATAACTCACAACCCGATAGACCCGAACCCGATAAACCCGAATCCTTATAGGGTCGGGTTGCGGGTTAATTTTTATTTTCTCAAAACCTGATAGACCCGACCCGATAAGCCCCAAACCCGACCCGATAACCCGATTGACACCTCTACCTGTGTCTTTTTTATTTTTACTAGTACTAGTTTAACACCCTGTCTCAAAAATATACGTTACCATTTTGGTACTGTAACCGTACCGTTTATGAAGTATCATATTTTTTCCCGACCAAAATATGTAGTCCCGATCCTAAAATTGATGTTTCATATTCTCAAGCTTGGTGAGCTAAATGTTATGCTTTGAGATTGTTGAGAGGGACTCCTAAGGAGTCGTTTGCCAAACTCCCTTTGTATTGCCACAATTTGAAACTAAAAAACCCAGGGACTATTACACATATAGAAACTGACGATGAAGACAGATTTTAGATTTTTTTTCTTGCCGTCGGTGCTGCGGTAAGTACTATTTCTTACGAACAAATAAATGTATTATTCATACTATCTATTTATTATTTTAATTATCGAAAGATTTTTTTTATGTAGATACGTACATTTGTGTCACACATGCGACCACTGATTATAATAGATGGTGCACATCTTAAAGGTGATTTTTAGGTATAATACTACAATGTATCTAGCAGTTGCAATGGATGGTAATAATCAGATTCTGCCACTTGCATACAGAGTGGGAAAGTCTAAGACATTTAGATCTTGGGATTGGTTTTTGATGAAACTTAAGGAATGTATAATTGGTAAGCAAGATAACTTAACGATCATATATGTATCCATTGCTTCGGCCATTAAGAATGTATTTCCAAATGCGTTTCATGGTCGTTGTTGTCGCCACTTGCTGATGAACTTACGTGAAAAGGGTCCTCGATTTATAAGTAAGGAAGAGCTATTTTGGAAAGCATGTAAGGCATATCAGATTTCAAACTTTGAAGAACGTTTTAGTACTTTACGTTATTGGTTGCCTAGTGTCGCTAATAAACTTGATATGATTGGTCTTCAAAAGTGGGCAAGAGTTCACTTCCCCGGTATGCGTTATAATTACATAACCTCCAATAGTGCGGAATCAGTGAATGCATTGTCTCGACATTCTCGAAAACTACCGATTTGTATGATGATTGATTGGTTCATAAAATCTTTACAGCAGTGGCACTTTGAGCATCGACAAACAACAGGTAAACACATACCAAACTATGTTTATTTTTGTTTTTTTTATATTTTACTCACATATATTAAACCATGTGTAGATGAGCATAAACATGAATTAACACCCTGGGCAGAGACCAAATTAGCTCAAAGAATTGCAAAATCCGTCACATGGACTGTAAGACCTGTTGCAAACTACCTTAACAATGTTGTTGATTATTACAAAAATGGGACGGTTGATCTGAATACTAAGACATGTAGCTGTGGACAATGGCAATTATCTGGTTTACCTTATGGGCATCTTATTGCTGTTATGCGACACTTGCGCCAATCAAGTGCAAACCAGTTTGCATTTTCATGTTTCAAGACTAGTGTTTGGAGGGCTTCGTATAACGAGATTATATATGATGTTGGGCATCCTTCAGAATGGGAGAAACCAGATGGTCTTATAACTATCCTTCCACCTGTAATGGACAAACGTCCGTCACGAAGGCCGCGTGACTGTGATCACTTTAGATCCAAGGGCAGAGTAACTACACCAAAATCATGTACACGATGTTGGAATGTTGGACATAACCGCCGTGATTGCCCATGAGATTTACCATCACATATTTTTATTCCGACAACATCAAGTGTGAAGTCAGGTTCTAGGACATCAATGAGAGTTTCAAAAAGATCTCATGAATCTAGTTGGAATGCAGAAATATGATAATTATGTGAGTATCGTATTGTATTGTTATTTAACTATGTTATTTCTTACTTGTGCTATTTAACTATGTTATTTCTTATTATTTTTATTGTGCTATGATATTTCTTATTAAGTTTTTTTCGCCAACATCAAGTGTGAAGTCAGGTTCTAACACATCAAAAAAACGTTTCAAGTGTGAATCATAATGGGAAATATGTGAATCATAATGGGAATTCTGTGAATCATAATGGAGCTTTTGTGAATCATAATGGGAAATATGTGAATCATAATGGGAAATATGTGAATTGTAATGGGAATTCTGAGAATCATAATGGAAATTTTGTGAATCACAATGAGAAACATGTGAATTATAATGGAAATTATGTGAATCATAACGGGAAATATGTGAATCGTAATGGGAATTCTGTGAGTAATAATGAAAATTTTGTGAATCATAATGGGAAATATGTGAATCATAATGGAATTTTTTTTTACAAATTACATTAGATTATTGACAATGATAATTGTTATTAAATTATTACAAAGCCTTTTGATTCGGCACTTGAACTAGCTTTGCAAGCCTCACACTCTTCGTTTATCTCCTCTTTTACAATGTAGATGTGAAGGAATTGTGGCTTGCCGTGCCCAATATACATGTATCGATCCACGTAATCTTCTTCAGTCCATAGTTGTTGTAGACCAGTATTTAAATCACAATTAGGTTTTTGAAAATAACAGAAATAATCATTTGACTTGATATTCTCAACACGCCAGTAGCATCACTTATTTTCTTTATAATAATTATACATGTCTTCCATACTAAATCATCAATGTTTAAAAAGTCTACTTCATGTATCTTTCCATGTAAGTATTTCTTTATTGGAAAACCAGAGAAACGTCCTTCATGATGTATTAATAAATATAAAAAAATTCAATATTTTTAGAAAAATAAAAAATTTGCGAAATTTTTTAAAAATATAGCAAAAGTTTTGCGAAATTTGTTAGAAATATAGCAAGTTTTCGACTTTTTTTTCCAATTTTGCAAATGTTTCGCAAATGTGTTAAAACTTGTGAATTTTATAGGTATTTTCGATTTTTGAGGAAAAAAATTGGTTATTTTGTGAAGTAGGGTTGAAAATTTGGTATTTTGGTGATTATCTTCCAAAGAAAATTGTGATCTTTTTGTATAGGACAATAATTTAAATTTTTTGTCTTTAATTGAGATTGAGATGCAAACCAAAACCATATGCAATGGTGAGATTTTAGCATTTAGCAAAGATGGATTGAAAAATTTATGTGAAAAAATAATGTATCGCTAAGACGTCACTGGTTTATGTAACTAACACTTTAATAAGCTTACCAAAGCATTCACAATGATGAAGTTCTTTAAGGGATTATGAACCTTACATGTCACACAAATTATTAAGTTGTAAACTTTTTTCGATTTTGTAAACTTATTTCTATTATGTACGTAACTTTTAGAAGTTAATAAAATGTTTCATCAAAACACAAGCATTAACTTATAAAATTTGTTTAGGTTTATAAATATATTTAGGTGATATAAACTAAAATAACATTATGATTAAAATAAAAGATAAAACTTTATGTGAATTATAGATTTTTTTTTTAAACTTATATATTATGGATGCTCTAAGTTAGTAACTGATATTAAATAAAGTAACATGAACACCCCTTTGATATGGAGAAACCTCTCCTTTTATGTAAAAAATAAAACAAATTATGTTATTTCTATTGTCATTTTTTTCTTATATTGGCTTATTTGTTGGGTCTTATGTTTAAAGGTATTTTTTTTGCTATTTGGGTTTTTTTATGAGATTTGGGTAAATATGTGTTAAGCCCATGTGATTTTACCCTCGCATCAGTTGATATGGAGGGACGTTAATTGATGCGATTCGTTAATTTTTTTTAATTACTTTATTATTTTGTGCGGGTTTTTTTTCCTTTCTTGGTTCATGTTGAATAGTTTTTTTTATACGGGCTTATGTGTTAGGCGTCATGTCGTGGGTGTTTTTTGATCTGAATAAATCAGTACCTTTGTATTATTTTTTCCTATTTTGTGCCGAGCAATTTTTTTTATATTATTTTGTGCGTATTTATTTTTTTGGTCTCCATGTTTAATAGTTTGTTTTTTTTATATGGGTTTATGTGTTGGTCTAATGCGCGTTGGTAATTTTTTTAATATACGTAAATAGTACTTTGTAATTTTGTTCCTATTTGTGCCGCAATCCGAGCAATTTTTTTATATATTATTTTGTGCGGGTTTATTTTTTCTGTCTCATGTTTAATAGTTTATTTTATTTTATATGAGCTTATGTGTTTGGTCTCATGTCACGGATATTTTTTGATCTGAGTAAATAAGTACTTTTGTAATTTTGTTTCCTATTTTGTGTCAAGCAATTTTTTTTAAAGTTGCAAGAAAAACCAAAAAAAAAAGTGTCAAATGGGCCGGCCCAAAGTGAGAGCTCATTAGGCCGAGCACTGTAGCCCAAAAAATGGCAGGAGCTCATCTCGCAAAAACGATGTCGTGGTCACGGAAATGAGTATATTGTTCAATAAAGTAACCTGAACACCCCTTTGATATGAGAAACCTCTCCTTTTATTTAAAAAATAAAACAACTTATGTTATTTCTATTGTCAAAGTTAACAACGAATCCCCCTTTTTCAATAGATTAATTCCAAGTCAAATTACGGCAAAAGTTCAACATAGACTCAAAATTTAGCATAGACCCACCCAATGAACCAATCTTAGCTATTTATTTTTTCATCAAAATAATAAAACTCACTTTCCACATCTTTTAAAAAAATTAAATATCTCACAAACCATTTAATCGTTACGCAAAACAAAACATACCATCGCGACGAGAATTAAATTATTTTTCTATAGAGGGGCACTTTTATATACTTTCGATGAATTCTTTTTAAAAAAATTTTAGTTACGTCTGAAAAAAATCACATGTGATTTTATTTTTTCAGACGTGACTAAAAAAATCGTAAAAAAAAATTCTTCGAAAGTATATCGAAGTGGATGTCTACTGAAAGATAAAAAAATACTCGTCGCGATCGTGTATTTTTTGTCATTTGACGATTTACCGTTTGCAAGATATTTACGGAGTAATATTTAAAAAGAGGTGGAAAATGAGATTTTATTATATTGATGAAAAAATAAGTGGCTATGATTGGTTGGTTGTGTCGATGCTAAATTTTGAGTATATATTAATCTCAACTGATCAAATTACTAATTTTAATGGTTCGTGATATTACGTTTGTAGTTTTGTCAACAACATGTGAATCATAAATCATGAAAGATAGAACATTTATCAAGAATTTTGGTTGGTGTAAAGGTTAAAATTTAATACTTATTGAGCATGGGTCTTGTGTTCGATTCTTTATAACCTCCTTTAATTCTTTTTTTAAATGTTTAATCAAACCGCAACAATCCATGAAACGTGTAGTATATTTTTGGTGTAGTGTAAAGAAAGAACTTGTTCATTTTAGTTTTTAAAACCGAAACCAATCGTCATAAGCTACGACGTTTATCTGGATCAAATTACGATCCTTGAAACTAAAATGAATGAATTTTTCTTTATAAAAAGAACTCATTCATGTCAGTTTCAAGAATCGGAACCGACCCTCAGCACTTCCTACGGCATTTATCTTGATCAAAATACGACTTCCTCCTTATACTTTTTCTTGATGTAGCATGGCAATGTTATTAAGTTGTAGGGTAGATTTCATCAACATAGCTTAGTTGGTTACGATAATGTGAGGACATTGCAAGAAAATAGGTTGGAGTCCACCTAACAAAGCCGCAAAGGTGGCACCTAAACTCGTTGCAAAATACAAATGATGGTACGATGGAAAGTGAATAGATCATGTTTTCATAGTACTCCAACATGTATATTCACTTTGTTCTTAAACATGCAAGATAACTCGCGCGTTGCGGCGAGACATATCTTTTGCGAATCAATTTTGAATGAATATTGAGTGGGATTGTGTCTGCGCATTGCGGCGAGGTTGACTTGTTTGCAACACGTGTATTTTATTTCAGTGAGCATTTTTTTAACAATCGTGGAGACGTTATTTATAGAACGAACGACTTTTAGTATGTATATAAATATAAATATGAATGGCAAATTTCTTTCTAAATACAGTCGTACTTGGAAAAAAGTATAAGTTATTTATGTGATTTCAACTTTCACAGAATTGTATGTTCCTAATCCATATCGTTTATTTTAAAGTGATTAGGTTGTTTATGTTGTGTTTTGAAAGTGTTTTTTAAAGAAAAATATACATACATTAAACTTCAACATTTTTTATAAAATCGTACGTATGTCAGAAGCATTGCAATATTGGGCTCGTTTTGTTTGCCGTTCGAAGATCTTTCCGCGGGTATTTTTTGATTTGAATGAATCAGTAGATATGTGTTATATATTTGAGTAATAAAGTTTATTATATAAAAAAATCGTAAATATCATTTTTGGACGGGCGGAAAAAGTTTTGTTACTTCGGGCGAATTGTGTCAATTTGAGCCCAATGTCAAAACGACTGCCTAATTGACCGCAAATGAGTATATCTATATGATGTCTATTCTTAGTAACCACGTTTAAAATTTTAAAATACATACGTATTTGCATGGGTTTGTTACTTGACACTAACTTGTTTGAATTCCAAAACACTACTCATTTGTATCAAAATACTTTAACAAATCATTTGTATCAAAATACTTACCCTTCTTAAATCGGTTCTTGGCTCCACTCCTATCTACAACATGTCGATTTTCAAGGTTCCTAAATCTGTTCTTAATTATATGGAGAGTCTGCGTAGGAATTTTTTTAATGGCTTTCAAGAGGGTGATAGAAAGATTGCTTGGGTCAAATGGTCTAAGGTGCTTGCTTCTAAGAAATTCGGAGGGTTGGGAGTTTCTAGTTTCTTCGCTCTCAATCGGGCTCTTCTTTTCAAGTGGGTATGGCGCTACCTTTCTCATGATAACTCCTTATGGTCCCGAATTATATCAGCTTTACATGGCTTGAATGGTCATGTTCTTTCTGCTGCTTTCAATTCGACATGGAGCTCCATCATAACAGAAGTTAACTCCCTTAAAGTCAAAGGTGTCGATCTCATTTCTCATTGTAAGATTCGTGTGGGAAAAGGTACAGGTACAAGCTTTTGGAAAGATCTTTGGATTGGCGATAATCTTCTCAAGCTTTCTTTTCCTCGTTTGTTTGCTCTTGAAGAGAATAAAGACATATCGGTTGCTGATAAGATGAATACGTCTATCTCCTCTTCTTTTCGTCGTCATGTCCGAGGAGGTGTAGAGTCACAACAACTTGATCAGCTTTCGTTATTACTTGATACGGTTATTTTATCTAATATGGATGACAGATGGTTTTGGGACTTAAATGGCGATGGTGTTTTTCAAGTCAAGGATGTTCGATCTATGTTAGATGAGGCTTTTCTCCCTAAAATGGAAGTTCCTACTCGATGGATTAAAAGTATTCCGATTAAGGTAAACGTTTTTGCTTGGAAACTTTATCTCGATCGTTTACCTACTAGATCGAATTTGTCTCGTAGGAATGTCTCGCTTCCGTCTTTGGCTTGTCCTCTTTGTGATCACGTGCTCGAGGATTCGTCCCATTTATTCTTCGGTTGCTCTGTGGCGAAAGATATTCAGAAGTTAATTTGTAGATGGTGGAATTTGGATGTTCATCCTTATGAGTCGTACGAAGATTGGCTCTCTTGGTTCAAATCTATCCGTTTAGGTTCTAAGACGAAAGAGGTGTTGGAAGGCGTGTTTTACGTTTCTTGGTGGAGCCTTTGGAACTTCAGAAACCAATTCCTTTTTGCGTCTCCTATTCCCCGAAAGGATGCTATTTTCGACAATATTGTTTTACGCTCTTTTTATTGGTGTGTAGCTAGATGTAATAGAACTTTGAATTGGGTTAGTTGGTTTCAACACCCTTTTTTGATTCCTTTGTAATTTTCTAGCTCCTTGCTAGTGGTTCTAATAAAGTCGCCGTTCAAAAAAAATATTGTTTCAATAGTAAGGCATTACAGAATACTTTGACACAACACATTCTAAGATCACACGATATGGGTGGGTGGTGCCCTTCGCGTTAACTGGTAACGCCAACCAATAATGTGAGGACGACACCGGTTCTGGTGCCGTCACAGCTAGCCCACACAATACATTTTTTCCTTCTTTTTTCTTGTATTTGTCGTCACAGTGAGGCGCGCAGCTAGCACAATCTCGTACATGCCAAAATATGTTCGACCTACTACTCCGATCCGATCCTCGATAATTAATATATGTTGTACGTGATTTAACTAACGTGTTCGTGTAATTAATTTCAACTCTTTCATTAAAGATGAAACTTTTGTGAAGATATCAAAGCATGGTTGATCACGATCTTAAAACCGGACTAGACCCGACCGAAAATCGATTGGGTCTAAAAGTCCGAAAAGAGGACCGGACTAATATGTTCGGTCCATGTCCTGATCAGTTGTGCCTAATATTGAAGTGAAAGGACGGAAAATGAAGAGAAAGATCCTCTGATCCACGGTCCGCTTATGCTATCTTTATCAATAGGTTGTCTATCCAATCGGTTGCCACATAAGCATTCCATATTCAATATTATATTTATAAAGTACGTATGAAAGAAAATGTCCACCTAATCGGTTGCCACATAACCCACGACCTGGTGACTAAGTGATCTAAAGATCCTTCAACCAATCTTCCACATGTCCATTAGTGATTGGCTTTGCATTTTTTTTATTCATTTAAATTAAATATAAAAGAAAGAGTATTATATATTAGGTTGGGTTATGAGTTATTGATAAATAGTTAAAAACTATAAATTAGTTGGATGCATTAGTTGAGGGGTTGTGAATGTTTAACCCTATTCATGAAATGATTTTTTTAGTTTCAAGATTTAGAAAAAGACAAAACACCAAAATGACACTTTTACCCCTTAACAACTCACCTCACTAATAATTTATTCTCGCTTCCATTTTCAAATTCCAAAAACTTTCAAAAAAAATATCAAAAAACCCTCTTCTTCTTCTTCATCACTCTACCAAAACACACACTAAGTGCGCACACACATACACACAACAACAACAACCCCATCACCCTCAGCTATCAAGATCCACTCTTTATCACTCCCTATCAAATTTCATCAATACCCTTTGCCGACCCCCCTGTAATTTTGTCCCTATAAAAAACCCCCAATTTCAAAACCCTAATTGAAATATGAACCGATCTAATAACTACATTGAATCTAATTTCAATAATAAGTGGCTTCAATTAGCTGGTTTGCATAGTTTTTACTCATCTAACCCTAATTTACCTCCACTTCAGGTACTTCTTTTTTATTTCAAATTTCATTTTTATTGGGTTTTCAAAATGGGTTTTTGTTTAAGTTGGATTTTGGTTATGAGTTTTTGTTTTATCGATGAAATGATGAATGTAATAAGGTTGATTTGGATTATGGGGTTTTGTTTGTTGGATTTTGGTTATGGGTTTTTGTTTTTGTTGGATTTCAATTATGGGTTTTGGTTTTCTTGATGAAATAATGAGGTTTTTGTTGGATTGCTTCTGTTTTATTAATGATTTGATGAATTTAATATGGTTAAATTTGAGTAAACGGATGAGGTTTTCTTGTTTAGATTAGCGAGCCTTTTTTACTAAGATGTATGCGGCCTCATCTGGTTAATCCTCGATTCCGACCCTACCCTAGCCACCCCCGAATGTCCTTGACCTCTTGTGAGAAAACCAAGGACCTTACCACTAGGAAACTTGGTGGTGGTTAATGTAACCTTATTACATTAAGGTTACATCACTTACAAACTTAATGTAATAAGGTTATTATTGGAAACTGGTTATGGGTTTTTGTTGGATATTAGTTATGGGTTTTGGTTGAAATGATTGCAGGACTTTGGTTTTACGTAGGTCGTGATGGTGATGGTTCACGGATAAACATGGATTTATAGAGGGGTAACAGTGGGAATGCAGATGGAATGACTCCTACGGGTTTTACATTGTATGGAAGTGGTGAGCAAGTGTCGCCTAGTGAGTTTAGCCCTGGGCTGCTTGATCTTCATTCGTTCGATACCGAGCTTTTAACCGAGGTAGTTAATTAATTGGTTATCTTAATGAAATGAGCTATTTGTTACTGAACTAGTTTTGCATACATTGTCTTGTGTATTTAGGAAGAGTTGTTAGCGATTGTAGTTTAAAATCTCAAAGATATATGTATTTGTATAACAGTGGTTCTGGTAAAAAAAATGTGTCATTTAAAGGTTGATTGATCTTCATTTATTTATACCTCCTACCTGGGGCAGTTAGTTAGTTGTTAATTGTTATTAAATTGGTTCTGCATACTTTTATAGGCTTGGGTATCGAGCTGGAGTTAGCAGTTGTCACTTTGAATGTGAAGATGTTCTTGATATAACAATACCAATTGGTAAAAAGATTTTCAGTTTATTGGTTTAAAGGTTGGTTTAAGAACATTAACAATAGTTGATTATTAGAATGCCATAAGCAATTAGATATTTAGTTATACCGAACTAATCTTACATACTTAATTACTTATCGGGGGTGTTTGTTTAAGCTTATCTAGTGGTATAATTTGCTAATCTAGTGGTATTATTTGCTTATTTAGCATTAATTGGTTCATTCTAGTGTTTGGATAAGTCTATAAGTTTGAGCTTAAGCTTAGTTAGGGGGTTTTAATCAGCTCATTTTTATTGTGGCTTATTCGGGAGAGCTTGGATTTATGAGTTTATTTTGTCAGTTAATCCAATACCTTAACTTATGAGCTTATTATCGTAAGCTAATCTAGACTTTTAATAGGAAATTGTTAGCTTATCCATCATAATCTACAAACTGCTAACCGAAATACGCTTAAGCCCAATATATAACTTTACACAAACACTATATATGAATTCTTATACTCATATGTATAAAGTATCTAGCAAGTCTCAATAGCAACTATATTCTTGAAGAAGGGATTGTAGCAATGTGGCTGACATTCATATTTCGTGTGTGTAGGTTCATAGTGAAAACAACTTGAATTTGCTAAATCAGCCTTCGTATGGCGAAGGTCTTGACGAAGTCAATGCTTACTCGTTGACTAGCAAGTTTGCTAACTTTTCTTGTGGTGAGCACAACGATGTTAAGAGCTCATTAGCAGATAAAAGATATTGGCTCTTACTTTTATTATTTTTGGCATGCTTGACACTGAAATCTGTTTGTGTAGAATAACTTCAACCTTAGGTGGAAAAGTATTATGCTTTCAAGTTGGTAATTTGTGAAGAGAATACCACGATAGATGTTTTATTGAATGAATCTATGTCAACTAAACATCAACTATCTAGTTTAATAGGCCTAACTGGACTTGTCTGAGCGATTAAGGTTCTAACTAAAGGCCATGTTAGTGCAAATATTACGATATTTAAACTAAACAAGTCCTTTGGTTTTAAAGTAACTTGTAATACATAACGTAAAATGTATAAGTTACGCGTGATCACAAGTCATCAACGCATACATTCATCAACACCTCTCGACGTCTCGAGTCTACTCATGCTTCAACAAAAGGTGTGAATATGTTTGTTAAGTTGCATTATGATCAACTTATTTAATAAACCATTAAGAATGTTTAAAATACTTTTTAGAGTCATTAAGTATTTTATACAACTTAAATAAGTAATCTTTTACTTAACTACTAATTAATCATATTAAATAATAAGATAAAATAATTAGTGAATAAGGACAAAACTAAATATTATTGTCTAACCATTTTTAGTATTAAATCTTTTATAATCTAACCAAATCATACATGTTTAGCCAGTTATGGTAAACATTCTAGAAACTTGTACTTAAACTAATATTTAAGTACAATTAAAAGATTTTGTTAAGATTTATGGTTAACCACCAATGACAAAATAACGGGTAGTGCACCCGACGGATCCACCAAATACAAGCACGGATCCACCGTAGCTAGATCTGTGGGTCTGCAAGATTTTCAAATTCAAATGTTGCCTATAAATAGCAACCAAATGTTTTCATTTAATCTAACCCTTTTTAATAGATTTTTTCTTTAGTTTTTCACACACATTCTTATGTCTTCAAAACCCTAATAACCCTTGATCATAATGCTTCTAACTTTCATTTGTTGCAAGCATGATTCCATATGATCATTCACTCAAGCAAGCTTAGAGATCTTGTCATCCTCATCCACCACTACTACATATATGAAGATCTTTCACAACAAGCCAAGTGACTTGTCATCTTCATAAACAACATCATGCTTAGTGATCTTGATGTTTTAGATTAGGCTTTTACATCCAATTAACACTTATGTCTTGGATCATCATTATACACATTTGTGTATCATTCATTATACAACAAACTAGATGTTAGTTGGATTATGTGTTTAGGCCATAAAATACAAGGTTTGTTATGTTGGACGATAAAACATAATGGGTTTGGTTGTACCCGAAGAAGGACTTGGTATTTAGCTTAGTACCGGATAAAGTGTAAGCGGCGTTAGGTTGGTTCTACATCAAAGTAGGACTCAATATTTAGCTTAGTACCGGATAAAGTGTAAGTGACGTTGTATGGTTTTCTCTAGTGAAGTAACTCTTGAGCTGGGTACTCGAGGAGTGGAGTAGGGCGAAGAAGAGCTTCGTAGCTGAACCACTATAAATCATCATGTCCGGTTTGCGCTTTCTTTTA